>JBBPBX010035177.1:9044-32201 GCA_038048925.1 Garcialebias charrua
TTTATTTATTTATTTATTTATTCATCTTTTGTCCCTGACAAGATGAACAAACCTGCTCATGTAGTCTCACCTTTGTCCAGCAGGGGGCAGCAAAGCTATGTTGATTTCTTATTTGCAAACGTCCCAGCCAGTTTATTTCAAATAGTAAATGTAAAAAGATGAAGGTTTGGCCTACACATACACACACACACACACACTTTGTGACAACAAAAAGCACGCTGAGGCTGTCAGCGGGTACAACAGCCATTGTCATTCAGGACGACTCTCCATCTCTTTTTCAGTAGAACCACAGCAAATCCTCTGGATTGTCTCTGCAGCGCCTATTGTTCTCATTATTATTCAGTACTGACAGTTCATCTGCAGCCAGCTGTCCAAATGGCAAGTGTGTGTGCACTTCCCTGCTAATCTGCGAGTGTGGAGTCAACATGCAGGTTCAATCTGAGCGACGGCTGGGAGAGTTGTGAATATAAGCATACAGTACTTGGGTGGTACTTGTCTGCTCGGCTGCCGTTGTAAGGACGCTGTTTGATTTAGCATCTTGTGAATAACAGGAAGGTCAGATCAGTTACGAGTGAAGAAAATTCAAAGCCTATCTGCTTCTGAAATGTCAGGTGACTTATCTTGTGCCGCAGGCGGTGAGTGTAGGGGCTACAAAGGTTGGTGGATGAAGTCATCAGGAATTGTTTAACACACACACACATCCTGGACAGTGGTTGTGGTTGAGATCCTTTGGGATGGCAGAGAAATGCTTAGCTCAGTGACTTAGACGTGCTGACAAGGGCAGACGATCATCACAGAGGGAAAGAAGTGTGTGCGTGCATTAAGACCCTAAGGTCAAGGGAGATGGAGAGCAGCAGGCATGGAGCGGAAGATGAAGAGCAGACGTTAGTTCACCGGTTGAATGTGCTGATGCTGTAGATCTGCTCTTTTTGTGTTAAAGGCATGCTCAGCTTTTCCTCCCATCCTATTCAGTCTGTGGGGTTTGTTTTTGTTTTGTTTGATAAATCACTAAAGTCCAGTATGTGCCACCCCTCTTCACACACTGTCAGTCTCCGTCCATTCCCCTTCCCCTTATTTTTATTTATTTTTTTGGAAAAATGTCTTCACAGTATGATGCTTTTGCAGAAAGGAGGCTCCTGCCCATCTGAGTTCCTTCTGATTTCATTTGTGTTGAGCCAGCATCGTGTTAACACACACATACAGTGCATACATGAACCCGAACACTTCCAAGCACGGAGGTATATTTTCCTGAGACACCACGATGCAGGAACCATCTCTAAAGTGATTGAATCTCAAACCTTTTGCAGATATAACATTGCGCTGGACGTCTCCGTTGACACGTGCAAGTTATAACCATGTGTGCATTTTTTTACAGGAATGAACAGAAAGTCTTGATTGACACCCAGTGGCCTCGAACGTGTAACTGATCTTTGATGTTGTAACTTGGATATCTGTGTTTGTGATCGATCCCTCAGCTCCATGGCAACAGCAACAGACCGAGCCAGAATTATGGGTTTCATTAAAAGGGGACCTAACGAAACCGTGGCCTTTATGCTCGGATATGAATCAGCTGTCGAAAATTTATTGTTTCATAATACTGGGCTGCGTCAACACAACGCAGCTGGACCGCCTACAAACACACACGCTCACGCACAGGCACGCAAAAACACTGTAGCTTCAATTTTTCAGCTGTCTGAAAGACAAATGTCTTCTTATTAAGAGGCATCAATCAATACTGTTTGGGGACTGAGGGAATGTTGTTTCTTGCAGTGTTGCCACTAAATGACTTGAAAAATGAGGTTAAAGTAGCACCAAGAGACAACTTTAAAAATAAAAATAAGAATCCAACACCAGAAAAAAAAGAAGAAAACTCAGGTCCTAAAAAAAAAGTTATATTTTCTTTTTACCGTAGTTCTTTTCATAGAGCAATGGAAGTAAGGGGCAGATATAATAAGATTTATTCTTCTTTCTGCTACCTTTCATTTTTTTATATTTTGTACACTATCATTTATGAGATTGTCTTGTATTGTTTCTTTTGTAAAAAAAATGAACACATTTAGTAAACATAAACATACATAAACATAAACAATGCGTGTTTTGTAAATATGGGAGCTGTCCAGGGCTTTTGGTGCTGATTTCGAAGGCAAGCTGTAGTAGCAGACTTTAGACGCTAGAGGGCAGCCATGCACCACAGTGTGGGTTTTTAATCTGAGGCGTGTTTGAAGCAAAATGTCACTAGAATTTTTAAAAGAACAACTACCATGAGACTTCAGAAGCAAGAAAGCTTTACACATACAGATTGTGTGTATTTGATTGCATATTCGGCTAATTCTAGTTTGGTATTTTAGAAAAGCATGTTAACGCATGAAATACGGGCAAAACATTATTATTTAAAACATCTGGCAAGCTTGAGCCAAAGAACCCATCCAGACGACTTGACCTCCACAGTGTTAGATATATCTGGATTATTGAGCATGCATCGGGTCAAGGGCAAAACATATTCTAAAACAGTTCCTCAGGTCACAGCTATGGAGTAGGCTTTGTTCGTAGACTTGTGCAAACCCAGGGTGCGTTGCAGCACATATGTGTAAATGTGTGTGTTTTTGGCTGATGAAGGGCACAAAGGGCCAAATCACACCATCTGTCCTGCTATGATGAAGGGAGACTGGGCTGAGCAGAGCAGCAGCGCCTTCACTGTTTACCAACGGCTTCCCTTCTTCTCCTCCTCCTCCACCGCTGCTCTCATGATACTTCCCTCTTTTTATTTTCTCCCACCACTGGACGGGGGAGACGGCTCAGTTGTAAAGCAGTCTCTAGGTTCATATGTATGACTAATTAACTTTAGGAGTTATCACAGTTTAATAAAGCTACTGCAGCTGAATGACCTTCTCCTATACAAAAATAAATGACCAAACCTCAATAAACTTTAAATAATTTGAGCTGAGTTTTGGTGTGGTAGTAGCTGACAGTCGCTCACAACACATCCTTCAAGTACTACCAGAACAGGTGAGGTATTGCATAACATTGCACTTCTTTTAGGTTTAAGGTTGACCAAAAGTGCCATAACTACCATTTCTTAACATAAGAAGATAGTTTGAAAATGTGTTATGAAACCTGGGGGGGGGCTGCAGCCCTTCAAGGACTATTAGGCTTTTAATCTGACACGTTTTAGTTGATTTCTGCCTCCCACCTTCATTTTTAATATATATTTTGTCCAGTCTTCCACCCTGCCCCTCTCTCTCTCTCTCTCTGCAGGTTTCCATCTCTGTGTTTCAGTCTCTCTCTTTATCACTTCCTCACCCTCCCGCTGTTCTCCTGGCTTTATCAGGTCAGGCAGCTGCAGCTGCAGCTGTGGAAGCCTGGGCGGAGAGATAAAATAGGTTAGGCAAAGTTTAGGGAACTTTTCATGCTTCGTCCTCTCTTTTGTGTGCAGCCCGGGTACATAAAGCAGCACAGAGATATGGGACATTCAGCAGTACTGCACTACACATTTAGGTCTTCAGGTTAACCTCTGGGGGGTGTTTGCTGAGTTGCCCTGAAATCACCCACTCTGTTATTTTATGGCGGCACAATGCATTCAAACTTCAGCAGATTACTGAGCCAGCAGGCTGCACAGCTTGCGCCAACACATTGAACCCATCATGCTGGTTTTACCCATCTAATCCAGTGCGTGATAAAAAAAAAAGAAAAAGAAAAGTTGCTCCATCAGTGAGCACATTTAAATCTAATGCTTGCAGCCTTTTCTATTAGCTGCATGACCTTTCATAGTCCAAACAGAAGAAAGCAGGAAAGGTCACATGTTGTGTTCTGGCTCCTGGTGTCACTGTGCCCCTCCTCTGTCACTGTACATTGCACACACGGTGCAGCATTCACTGACGTGTAGACAATTGGAACTGTTCGTGGTCTCCACTCTTTGGTGTCTAGTTTAAGGTAGACTGTGTTAAAATGTGTAAAAAGCTAACTCAGTTGGCAATTAACAGCCTTCCAAGACAGTTTTAATCCAAGATGGCCACCACAACCACATCTCACAAGAAGTGATAATGCTCAGAGTTTGTGTTTAGGATCACTCTCAGCCACTACCACATACACTTTCACTAATTATATGTCATTTGGGTAAATTATAGCCATTTTGTTTTACGAAACATAGACTGAACTGGGATGACTATACAGTAATATGTTGCAGATGTTCATCCAATAATTACTTTCTGACAATTACATTTAGCTGGTTCATAATATATTTTGCTAACAGCCAGACAAACACACACAGACATGACAAAGACATCCTTGCCTTCAGCAGTGAGTGTTCTAACACATTCTTTGGTTGTTGTTCTCCAGCTGTGTGAATGTTTATGATCAATTTTTCTTCTGTACATTTTTCATCATCTCGTTCCATAATTTTTTGCTATTTCAACAAATCATATATCAAAACGTTCAGCTTTGTCAGGAGAAGGGTTCTATTACTTTTGTTTTTGGTGCAACTTTAGCTTTTTTGAAATATTTAGCCTTTTCTGTCTTTTTTTTCCTCATACAAAATGAATTGAGCTCATTTTACATCCTTCAGATCTTTAGATGTGTTTACAACATTTTACTGCTCCTTTCACTGTTTGCTCTGGTTCGGCTTCTTTCAGCTTCCTTGTGCAAATTTAAACTTTTTTCAGCTACTTTCAGCTACTTTCAGCTAATTTCAGCTGTTTTTTTAGCTGTTTTGTGATCCTTTCAGATTATTTCTTCTAACCAGCATGTATGCACTTCTTAAAACTTCTTTCTATTAATTTCAGCTTGTTATGCTCCTTTCAGCTAATTTCTGCATGTTTTACTTTTTTCTGCTATTTCAGCTGTTATTTAGCTGTTTTATGCTATTTTTTAAAGCTTTCTCAGCTAATTCCACAATTTTTGCACTCATTTTTTTTTCCAGCCAAATTTAGCAAAAAAAAAACAAAAAAAAGTGATCTCTCCACGTGATTCTGGTGATTTAAGCTTCTTTCTGTCTTTTTAGCTACTTTTTGCTGTTTTTGGCTAATTTCTGTTTTTTTCTTTTTTTTCAGATAATTTTCACTTTTTTCTGCTCATTTTTGCCTCTTTCATCCTAATTGGGTAAATGTGTTTTTTTTCTGCTTTCTTCTGCTAATTAAGTGTGTTCTACCTTTTCGGCTACATTTTTAGCTATTTTTTAGCTACTTTCAGCTGTTTTCAGATATATTCAAGGTTTTGTGGTAATGTCTGCTAATTTCAGCCTAATTAACTTATTTCTGCTCATTTCAGCTTGTCATGCTCCTTTCACCTTATTTCTGCTAGTTTCATTAATTTCAGCTACTAGCTGTTTTGTGATATTTTAGCCGTTTCAGCTAATTCCACATTTTTAAGCTAATTTCAGCTCTTTTCACTTCCTCCTTGTAGTTTAAGCTTCTTTCTTTCTTTTCAGCTATACTTTTCAGCTTTATTTTGGATAATTTCAGCTGTTTTCAGCAAGTTCTTCAGCAATAAGGATTCACAATGTTTTTTTACAGGAAATGCAATTTTTTTATAGTTCCCTTGTTCATTCAACCTTTATTCATACAGGTTAATCCCATTGAGTCTCGGGGACTCATTTACAAGAGGGACCTTATACAGACTCACCACAGCTACATGGGATTTACAAACGCTGTTTTAAAAGCCACTGCATTATAAGTAATCATCACTCTGCCAGCTAAAGTCAGTCTGATGAGTGCTGTCACTCTTTCAAACCTTTCTATCCCAGTGTCCCCTTCCCTTCCACTGTGGAGCAGAACATCCCTGAGATGATTTATGGTAATTATGCAAATGAAACATAAGGCTTTGGAAATTAATGCTAACCCCCACCAGTCTCCTCGTGGCTGGAGGATGGGTGTAGCTGGAGCCAACGCTTTTAACAATCCTGTTACTGTAATATCAAGGACAATGTAAAAAAAAAAGGAGCCCAGGTCTGTAGATTATAGGAATTGCCTTGAATTAGCTTTATTTAAGCTTCACAGAAGCCGTTCAAATGTTTAATCATCTCTTTTCATTAGGTGCAAATTGATTGAAACAGGGTTCCTGCACACGGGGGGTGGCTTTAATCAGTTTTTATTCCTCTGGAGGGGCTTGATGCTGTGTCTGTCGGCTGCAGGTCTCATTGACAGAAAGCACTCAGTCGAAATCCCTCACCTGGATCAGATGAGCCGCTGGGTGCAGGTGTGGGTGTGCAGGGTCTTTGAGGGGGGCTGAGCTCAGCGACAGCCTCCACAGCCTGCATTAGGCCTGCTCTGACACATCGGCCAAGATATTGATTGACAGAATCATTAGTGACCTCGCGGTGCAGCGTACACAGCCACGGCCCGCTGCAGAATGTAAATCCTTGCTGGTTACACCCAAAACGACTTGAAAGAACATCATCACGGTGTGTCTGTGCAAAAGTTTCTTTGCAAATACTTCAAAACGCCCCGAAGACATGTGAAGGACGTTCTGACGACTTGTATAATGATGTCTCAGGGAGATGGAGCCTTCTGTGTAATAATAATGTCTGATGGGGGCAGTGAGGGCTGACTCTCTGCTAATCACCTGCCAGCACCGTGTCAGGCTGAACATGGGCCCTCTCACACCTGGGACACGTCGCGTCACCCACTCTCTGAAGTGTGTAATACAAATTACCGCCGTGCGACGCGCTCGCTGTGATGCGTGTGTGTGTGTGTGTCTGAATGGGATGGGGCGTGGATCTCAACTGGGTTTTAATCAGATCCATCTCTCCGTCGCTGTAAATCAAAGTGGTGTAATTGTTCGCCGCGCTCTGCGCTGCCTCGTGGGATGATTTGTTCCACTCGATGACGCCTCTTACTTCAGTGACATCATGCACCCCGGTGTTTTTTTATTTATTTTTATTATTATTATCCAGCAAATTCCACCGGAGGTCACTGTTCTGCTTCATTGCGACACACGAGCAGGGAGGAGTGGTAATGCTTCTGTTCTCTGAAGAGCATCTTTGTTGCTTATATCTGTTACAGCATGAAGCCGGATTTAACTTGTGCCCTTTCACTAAATGGGATGCAAATTACCGGGACTTGATTCTACCGTGTAGAGGACTCAAGACTTGTCAACGTTTCTGTCTGATCGTACCGAGAGCCACTTGTTTCAGCACAATATCTCCTGGTTTACACTTCATAATTAAACAGAGAGGTACACTGCTGTTTATTCCCTGGTCTTATCTGTCGTTTCTCTCCTCGTTGCTCCCTTTCACAGCATCCGTCTCCATCTTTCATCCTTTTCTTTTTTTTTTGCTCGTTCTCCTTGAGCCTTTTTAATTTCACAACACTTGAATGAAATATTAAAGTGCTTCAGGATGACGCCAGACTCGTGAATGAGCTGCTGGGGTTTTTCCAGCCTGCTTTCTAAATATAAACTTCATCCCGTCTCGTTTTCTTTTTTCTTTTCGCTCGCTTGATTGGCCGATTGTGAGTTTAACTGTGTTGACAAAAGATTTGGTATTTTGAGACGTCAGATTGAAGCAAATATGACGATGAGGGAATCTGCTAATACGATGCTAGGCTGACCTAAACTGGCCTAAATGCTCACCCAGAACAATTTCATCCCAACATGCCCAGTAACTGTGTCATACTACTACTACTCTACTGCAGCATCATGTAAAATAAGAATTATTGTCCCATATGTCCCATAAACGGCTGAATGAAAATTGTAGACCTTTGTCGTCCATAATATCTTTATTTTTTTCTACATGTTTCTAAAAATGCTGCACCATATTCCGTACTTTTCGGCCTATAAGTCACAGTTTTTTGCCTAATTTGCATGTCTTGTGAATTATACGGTGAAGCGACATATTTATGGATTTTCCCCATATTTTTAGACCAATTTTTCGCTGAGATATGACCGTTTCCATTCATTCTGACGGAAAAAATGGAGCAGTACCACTTTCGGCCGCTAGGGTCCACCGAGCGTTCCCAGCTCATGTGTCCGACAGCAGCCTCCTCTGCTCGGACTCACTCTGTCGCAGCACGGCCTCCTGCTCTCTGGAGGTCTGAACTACCTGTTACCTCAGGAGTTGGCAGAACTCTTCACCAGCGACACAGAGGATGAAGAATTCAACGGGTTTGAATAAAAAAAATAAATAGTGTTTCTGTCATCATTATGGGCGGGTGAGCGTGTAGTAATTTTAAAGCCGCTTTATTTCGTCGGCTTCATTTTGCCATGTTTTAACCGTCAAAGTGCATTTATTAAGAAAAGTTCCGCTGAGACACACTTTTACCATAATGTCAGCAAACAAATATATTTTTAAGGTGTTTATCTTGTTAAATTTTAAAGACATGCACCGTTTCCACTAGATGCGGGTGCACGCTTAACACAGCGAAACTATTTTTTAAATTCAGCTGATTTGACCATTAAGTTCAGCTCAGACACATCTTTGCTATAATTTTCAGCAAACAAATAATTGTTTTTAAGTGTTAATCTTGTTAAAGTCCTTCTGTGCACGCTCGTGTGGCCATTTGGCATCCAGTCCATTTTTGGCAAAACACCCACCCACATTTTTGGGTTGTCAGCGGTGACGCGTAGCATACGCTGATGCATAATAGATGCGACATATACGGAGGTGCGACATGTTTATGGATTTTTCCACTTTATTGGACATAATTGGACTGATGCAACGTGTACGGTGGAAAATACAGTAAGTTAAAAAGAAATGTCTGTTTGCTACACCTAAAGACAACAATGGCGACTTTACTCATTTATTTATTTATTTATTCAGTACATATTTTGAGCAAAAGTCACCTCAAGACATTGAACATAAAAACAAACAACAAAGTTATTCTCATTCAATCAAATTAATAATCTAATTATTCTTTTTAATACTAATTCATTCAAATTAGTTCAGTTTATGCTGCTTCATGTCGCATGGGGCGGGAGATGGAGCGGTGGATCTGGGCCTCGTCTTCAGTAGTGAGAGCGTTGCTTCGGTCAGTTGTGGTGAAGAAGGAGTTGAGATGAAAGTTGAAGTTCACAATTTACTGGTCTGCACGTTTCAACCTTCACCTGTGGTCACGAGGTTTGGATCAGGACAGAAAGAAGGAGATTCCAGACACAAGCGGCTGAAATGAGCTTCCTTCATGGGTGGCCGGGCTCAGCCTTATAGGGTGAGGAGCTCCGTCATCATCATCAGGAGCATGGCGTAGAGCCGCTGCTCCTCCGACTTGAAAGGAGTCAGTTGAGGTGGTTCAGGCATCTGATTAGGATGACTCACTTCACAGGTTTTCCATGCACGTCCCTTAAGAAGCAGACCTGGACACACCCAGAACTCACTTGGAGGGATTCTTAAGGCTGAAATATACCTGAGCGTACTCTCTATACGCCTCTGTACGACGTACGTACGCTGAGGCAAAAGCGTAGCCCCGCGCAGCCCCTCAGGGCACGAACGCGCAAAGCTTTTTTTTTACGACCGCGCACGCTTGCGCGGTGTCTGACCATAAACTTTCCCCGGCGCCGGACTGTTTTGTATGTTACACAAATGAATTAAATTCCTCTTCTTTATCGCTGATCGGGCCTTTTCTTTTGTTTTTTTGCCTAAAGTCAAGTAATCGCTTCTTCCTCCGTTCACTCGATGAATGAAATGAATGAATTCAGGTCCTACCTGGCAGCGCGATGTTTTAAATATTTCCTGGTGGACTGTGGGTTGCTGGAATAGCTGGAATAGTTTATATTAACATATAAAGTGATAAAAGACCGCCGCGGGAGCAGCGAAGCGAACAGCTGCTCCTCTGGACCAAAGCCAGCGCGTGTCTCATGAGCTGTCAATCATTTCAGTAGGCGTGTCAGCAAGTGACCAATCAGCGACCTCAGTTTGTCCCCCTCTGCTCGCAGCTGCAGACGGGGCAGCTGCTGCTGCTCACATGACAACCAGGATTTGGAGCGAAACAACAAGGAATTGGAGCGAAAACGCGAGCATTTGAAAAGCGTAGCTTCTGAAGCTATATCAGCGAAACGCATGCGCACAAAATGCGCGCGTAGAGTGGCGTAAGGGAGGACGCTCAGGTATATTTCAGCCTTTAATCCTCCCCCAGGAGGAGCTGAGAGTCTAACTGGAAAGAGAGGGTTGGCCTTCTCTCCTGGACTCCCCGAACAATAAGTCAGGCGCGTAGCCAGGGGGGGTTTGTAGGGTTCAAACGAACCGCTCACTTTGCCTATGAAGTCCCGCCTAGGGATTTTAGGAGGGGCGGTTCGTTTAAAGGAAAAGTTGACCTGGAAAAAGCAGCACGCCTCGGTGGTTCACTGGAAGCGCGTCGGGTTGCCACTCCAAACCTTATCTCGACTCGGGTTCGATCCTCACTTGGTTGAACTTATTTTACGTTTGTCTTTTATTGGATAAAAAAAGGAGTTAATATGCCTGTGGTTAACACAAACTCCTTTTTTTTATCCAATAAAAGACAAACGTAAAATAAGTTCAACCAAGTGAGGATCGAACCCGAGTCGAGAAAATGTTTGGAGTGGCAACCCGACGCGCTTCCAGTGAACCACGAGGCGTGTTGCTCTTTCAAGGTCCACTTTTCGTTTAAACAAACCGCCCCTCATAAAATCCTGGCTACGCCCATGTAAGTGGTAGAAGATTGAGATAGTTATTTATCCAAATTGATTTCCCATCCTATTTAATTCAGATTTTTTTTCCCCCAATTAATTTTAACAAAATAAAATCACCTTTTAGCTTTTTCCGACGGGCTATAACCACTAAACCTGACTTTAAAACAATTCAACGTATTTCAGACGTGTCAGTGTTAGTCAATGTGTTTATGCAGGTCTAAGTCAAAAATACGTGTAGTCCTCGACTTACGACGGAGTTCAGTTCCTACGCGGCGTCGTAAAGCGAATTTCGACGTAAGTCGGAACATATGTACATACAAAAAAAAAAAAACATGTACATACAGTTACCAAGCACTTAGCCTATACTAACACAGTTTTTAAAGACGAAGGAGCAAGTTGAATCGCGCTGTCTCCCTCCTTCCTAGCAGGCTCCATCCACATAAAAGCCATTTTCGCACTGTACAGCCCTCCCCGGCCCAGCCCGGCCCGACCCTGCTTCTAACCCGGATTCGTCTTGTTCACATTTGCCTTCTCGGGCCGGCGTCAGCCCAAGTTTTAGAACCCGACCGATGGAGGTTCAAAACGGGCCGAGCTCCTAGGCCCAGTTTGACGTCATGTGCTGCTCATCATTTGGTTTGTTGTCTGCAGCAGGGGCGGGACTGCTGCGTGTTGAGTCATCAACTGCATTCTAACAACAACCTCCATTTTACGTTAGAGAGAAAACAGGAAACATGTCTGCCTCCCAAGCCCCCGTTGCATGGTCTAACGATGGAGTACCTGCCCCCATGTAGGGGGCAGGTACATGTCTTGGACCTAGGGGGTATAGTGTGTGCATCGGGATTATGAATGGAACGTGTCGTTATTGTTTGTCTTTGTGTGAGTGAGGATGAGGGTGGGTCTGAGTGAGTGTGTCTGTGTATGAATGTCTAATTGTCAGGCTGGGATTTGGACTGCCCCCTCTCTGTTACATCTGAGGCTACTTGCCGTCGCGCTCCTACCACGTGGCCCCCGGGTGGGTGTCCCTTTGCCTGCGGGCGTGCTGGGGGCCCTTGCTGTCGCTTTCGGGGGTTGGGCGCTTGGGCGTGTGTCGGCTCGGCCTGGTGGCTGCCTGGTGGGGCTCGGGTCCTCTGGTCTTATCGGGTCCGGGCCTGAGGGGTGGGCGTCCCCGGTGCCCGGGCCTCTGTGTCGGGGCCTGGGGCTACGTCAGTGCAGCGGGCTCTTGCAGCAGGCTCTTGCAGCGGGCTCTTGCAGCGGGCTCTTGCAGCGGGCTCTTGCAGCGAGCTCCGGCGGGGGCCTGTGGGTTTGTTGCTGTTGGCCTCCCGGGGGTCATTGTGTGTAGTCACTGGTGGGGCTCGTCCGGTTCTTACCCTTGGTCGGATCTGGGGAGTGGGTGAGTGGCTCGTCCTGTTCGGGTGGCCCTGGGGACTCTGGGCTCGGGGTCCTTCTTGGGGTCTTGGGCTTTGATCGCCCCTTCATCTGCCTCGGGCCTTGGGGGGGCGGATCTCTGATGCTTCACGCTCGCTACTGAATGTTCTATTGGAGGAACCTTATTCACTTATGCATGCTCACAACCACACACAAATGGATGCAGGGATGGATATGTTTATGTTTACGTTTATTAAATTTGTTCATTTTTTTTTTACAAAAGAAACAATACAAGACAATCCCATAAATGATAATGTACAAAATATAAAAAAATGAAAGGTAGCAGAAAGAAGAATAAATCTTATTATATCTGCCCCTTTTTTCCAACAATCAGATTAAACAATAATAATCTTCAACCAACAGTACAAAATGACTAACTCTTTCTAATTTTCTAACTAATACAATACACATTACGCTATTTCATATATATTTTTTAACACATTCGTTTTGATCATTTTCTTAAATGTAAACATTGACTTGGCATTTTTAACTACATTCTCCAAGCCATTCCATAATCTAATTCCCTGGATTGAGGTAGAACGTCCCTTCAAACTAGTTCTGAATTGTGGTTTTACAAACATCTCTGTCCCCTTAAGATTATAACAACTTTGTCTTTTAACAAAATGCATTTGGATATTTAAAGGTAATGCATTATTTTGAGCCCTATACATAACTGATAAAATATTATAGTCTACCAAATCATGGAACTTCAATAACTTCAGTTGATAAAATAATGTACTTGATGGATGACAGTAATGTTTTCTAGTGATAATTCTTACAGCTCTTTTCTGTAATACAAAAATAGGCTTTGTGATTGTTTTACACGCATTCCCCCAAACATCAATACAATAGATTAAGTGTGGAACAATGATTGTGTTATACAACAAATACAGAGCTTTATCATTCAATAGGTCTCTGACTTTGTACAGTACTGCAATCGATTTAGCTATTTTTATTCTTACAGAATTTATGTGTTGTTTCCATGTCAGTTTGTCATCAATGATAACACCCAAAAACTTCACCTCACTCACTCTACAAATCTCAACATCCTCAATTTTGAGTGGAACATCAACAGTTTTCTTTTTATTACTGAATATCATGTAATTAGTTTTTTCTAGATTTAATGATAATTTATTTATTTTAAACCAAGTTTGTATCTTGACAAATTCTGTCTTTATCAATTCCAACATTTGTTCTATATCTTCACCTAAACAGAAAAATGTGGTATCATCAGCAAAAAGTACACATTTAAGGAGTCCTGACACATTTACCAAGTCATTCACATATAAAATAAATAGCTTTGGTCCAAGTACAGAGCCTTGGGGAACTCCACATGTGATATTACAGAGGTCAGATCTTACATCATTTATTTGTACAAATTGTTTCCTATCTTTCAAGTAGCTAGATACCCACTGTAATGCTGGTCCTCTAATACCATATTTGTTCAGTTTTTCAAGGAGAATGGTGTGATCAATAGTATCAAATGCTTTTTTTAAATCAACAAAAATACTGATACAATATTGTTTTTGATCGACAGCAGTAGTTATTTGTTCCATTAATTCCATGAGAGCCATTGATGTAGAGTTTTTTGCTCTAAACCCATACTGACTGTTGCTTAGAATATTTTGTTTATCTATAAATTGATCTAGTCTGTTCACAAATAGTTTTTCAAGAATTTTTGAAAACTGTGGTAACAAGGATATAGGTCTATAATTGTTGAACACACATTTATCACCATTTTTAAAAAGAGGAACTACCTTAGCTACTTTCATATTATCTGGAAATATTCCTGTTGAAAATGATAAATTACATATATATGTAAACGGCTCAATAACATGGCTCATTATGTCCTTTACAAACATCATATCCATGTCCACCCAGTCCCTTGATCTCTTGTCTGTAAGATTTTTTACTACATTCATTATTTCCTCTTTGTTAGTTCCATTTAGAAAAATACTATTTGCACAACCTGTAATTGAATGGATCACATTATTATCTACTTTTGGTATTTTAGCTGCAAGGCTTGATCCAACATTCACAAAATATTGATTAAATCCATTTACAATTTCATTTTCATCATGAATTTCATCGTTGTCTTTTACAAAATATTTTGAAATACCAGTTTTTGCTTTATGATTCTTCAGGACACTATTCATTACTCGCCATGTTGCTTTCATATCACCATTACTTTTATCTAATAATTTACTATAATATTCTTTCTTATGTTTCCTTATAATCCCTACTAATTTATTTTTATACTTTTTATATTTTTCTTCAGCGCTCTGACTTCGCAATTTCAAGAAACATGAATACAAATAATTCTTTTTTTTACAAGCATTTCTCAACCCTTTTGTCATCCATGGTTGATCAACCGTATTTCTCTTTGTGTAATTTGTTTGCACACAATTCTTTTCATACAGAGCCTCCAAGATATTCATAAACTCATCATATGCTCTGTTCGCATCATCAACATACACTTCATTCCAGTCTTGTTTATCCAGATCCTCTTTCAATTTTTCCAAAACTCTTTTTGACGTGTTTATGATCTTTTTCTTCGTTGTAACTGCTTTTGTGATATTTTTATCATTTTTATAGATTGTGAAAACTGGTAAATGATCATATGCAGATATGTAGATGGATATGTGATATGAATGTATATGTATGTATATATATTTGTAGGCATGGGTATGTTTATGTATCATATGCAGATATGTAGATGGATATGTGATATGAATGTATATGTATGTATACTGTACATATATTTGTAGGTATGGGTATGTTTATGTATGGAAATCTACTGCAAGGTCATGAATATTATTAGTCTTTATGAATGTGTGTTTTGTTGCTGTGTTCTGTCATGTGCTTTGCAGGATTGCGGACGGAGGTTGGGTGTGTTTGCCTTGTGCTCTTTTTGTGGATGATTGTTATGTTTTGTTGTCTTGCTTTCTATCTTTCATTTCTCTCTATTAAAAAAAAATTCATATCGGTGTGAGAGGATTGCTGTAAGGTGAGAAGGGAGGCCATCTATAAAGGGAAGAAAAAAAAAGAGAGATAAAACAGGAAACATGTCTGCCTCCCAAGCCCCCGTTGCGTGGTCTAACGATGAAGTCAGCTTATTTTTAAACTACATAGCAGACGAGCGTGTACAGAGGGAGCTGGACAGCAGCACACGCAATGAGAAAGTTTTTAAGCGTGCGTCGGACCTGGAAATAGCAACACGCCTCGGTGGTTCACTGGAAGCGCGTTGGGTTGCCACTCCAAACTTTTTCTCGACTCGGGTTCAATCCTCACTTGGTTGAACTTATTTTACGTTTGTCTTTTATTGGATTAAAAAAAGGAGTTTGTGTTATGCCTGTGGTTAGTTCAAGGCGGCTCCAATTTTTTTAATCCAATTGGATAATAAGAAAAAGAAAGGAGTTTGTGTTAACCACAGGCGTAACACAAACTCCTTTTTTTATCCAATAAAAGACAAACGTAAAATAAGTTCAACCAAGTGAGGATCGAACCCGAGTCAAGATAAAGTTTGGAGTGGCAACGCGACGTGCTTCAAGTGAACCACTGGGGTGTGTTGCTATTTCCTGGTCCACTTTTCCTTTAAATGAACCGCCCCTCATAAAATCCTGGCTACGCCCATGCTCTGACGCACACTCCCCACCCACTTCAAGGCGGCTCTCTGCACAATGCGAAATGAGCGGGGGCGGGCCAGGCTGGGCTCAGGGCCAACCCGGGACGAGCTGAGCCGGGGAGGGCTGTGCAGTGCGAAAACGGCTAAAGAGAGCTGGCTAACTACCGGTAGCTTGCTGTACGCTGGCCTACCTCCGTCCGTCTGTCCAATATTTGTTTACGATGTAAAACCGCCGTCAGCTCGGTCCATCTGCTGTCCATCTGCCGTATTACGTTGTAAATCCGCTGTCAACCTCTGTCCAGAGCGTTTAATCTCCGCCTGTACTGTCCACTGCTTTGCTGGTTCTGCCGTGAAGCTCCGTCCAGAGCGGGTCTTTCTGTGTTTTTCCACTGATTCTGCCGTCAAAACCGGAAGGAACTCGGAACTCGGCTTTCAAAATAAAAAATTTCAATTTTATTTTTCATTAATTTTTTTATGGAGATGCGTGTCGTAACCACAAAACATCGTAACTCAAGACCGTCATAAGTCGAGGACTACCTGTAATGTTCAAACTGTTGCTTTCTGTGCTCGGGCGTAAAAAGACGCCACACATTTAGTTATAATAACCCACTGTGCTGACTTGATTAGTTTAATTTTAACTCTTGAACCACATTCCATTAATCCTAGCTAAGGCATTTAAATCAAACTTGAATAAATAAATCTGCTTTTCATTCTTCAGGAACGTGTGTTAAAAGCTCAACACGAGCTTTCGGGTTAAATATGGGGGGGAAAAAAGCACAAATGAAAGTTTGAGAGGAAAAAAAGATTACTAAGAAACATGTTATTCCCTTTATGCTGCATTACAGAAAGCAAAATGTTCCTTTTAAACAAACAGCTCCTTTTGGGAACAAGTATGATATAATGTACCTGTGAGGATGCTGGTTTACACCAAAAGCTCCAGCGTACATCTCCTCATTAACTCTGCACTGTTCGAGTTTAGTTCCCACAAAGGCAACACTTAAAACAGGTGAGAGTTAAAAAATAGACTCTGCTCCATGTTCCCAACTTCCTCCCTGTAATGGGTGCAAGACATGGCTCTGTTTAATTAATGGGGGGAACATGGGAGCTCAGAGCCTCACAGGAAAGGGAAGAGGTAAGGATTAGTGTGTTGCCATTCATCAGTACATGACAGGATATTTCACGAACGTTCTACCTCAGGAGCTGTGAGATGTGTGGGTGCACGAGAAAATGTGAGACAAGGGGTGCAAAGGAGCAGCCTGCAGCACTGTTCATATCCAGCCTCATTTAACCAGATACCACTCCTGGATTATCAGCAGGATCATTATCCTCGCTCCGCCCTGCCCCATGCCACACTTCAACTGAGCATCAAGGTGGCCAACCCTCCAAAAAAAACAAACGCATGCAGCACGCTTACCCAGAATCCCCAAAATTCAGTTTTTTTTTCAAAGCCGAAACACAAAACCTAAAATAGTTAACTGCAAAGTGTAAGCCTGCAGCAAATACTAAAAGAAAGAGGTTAAAGCAGCTGTTCACACGTTAGGATTTGGTTTTCTGGTTTTAGTTCAGGGTTTCTGCAGGGGGGGTATATAAAAAGTCTTTATTTTAATCCTCCTTTTAGTCCCGAAAAAAAGTCTTAAATGTGTCCAAATGATCTATTTTAGGTCTTAAAATACATTTAGTTAAGTCTTAAATTTTAATGTTTGTTCACTCATTGCTCTGTGTGTCATAGTTATGAGGATTTAAAATGTTTTTACACCATCAATACTCATCATCCGGAAGCCCAGAGCGATTTATTAACAGACGTTCAGCTTCCCCACAAAACAATACAGCTGTGCTGCTACTGAAACTGCTTTACTGATGTTTTTTAAAGGATTTGGATTAATGTCAAATCTGAATGCAAAGCAATACATTTGGTTGAATAGTGAAGGGTTTTAAATTTAAATAATGGTCTTTAAAATGCCTTAAATTTAATTGATTGAAACTTGCACAATTGCTGGAGTTACTTTTTATATGTAGGATAATACAACTGTTTAAAGCCTTTTTTTTTAACCTTGAAATAGTTTTCTGTGGGGAAGTTATAAACAATTAATATCTTACGTGTTGTAGATGGCTTCTTGAATGACCTCAGTTTGGATAAAAAGTTCAATTCTGGCCAGATTCTAGGCCCAGGCAGAGCTCTGCGTACGACCTGTACGCCGCTCTACGCGTGTGTTCTGTGCGCACGCGTTCACAAGCACAGCTCTGCATTCGTTCTCGCGTTAAATGCTCGCGTTTTCGCTCCAAATTCTAGTCGTAATTTGAGCAGCTGCGCGCTGAGCGTTTACCTACGGGACAAACTGAGGTCGCTGATTGGTCATTTGCTGACACGCCTGCTGAATTGATTGACAGGTCGGGTGGGGGGAAAAAGGCACGGGCTGCGCAGCGGTTTTCTGTGTTTATTTGTTAAGAAAACGTTCTAAAAAATAAAATAAAAACAGGGAGCACTGGTCCAGCACACCAGAACACCAGGAAATATTTAGAACCTTGTGCAGCCACGTTGGACATGAGTTTAGTTAGCTCGTGACAAATTCATTCATTTCCTTCTCATCAGAGGATGAAGCGATCACTTGACTTTTGGCAAAAAAAACAAAAGAAAAGTCCAGATCAGGGATGAAGAAGGGGAATTTAATTCATTTGTGTCTCATACAAAACAGTCCGGCGCCGGGCAGTTTATTGTGAGACAACGCGCTTCGCGTACTCGGTCGTAAAATTTGAGTTTTGCGCGTTCGTGCCCTGCGGGGCTACGCTTGTGCCTCTGCGTACGTACGGCGTACAGCGGCGTACTGCGTACTGCCTTACGCAGAGCTCTGCCGGGGCCTTAAGAACCTAATGGTGTGATCACACCGAACAGCGTTTCAACCTCCAAAAAGCTCGTCACGCACGCAAGTGGACGCACTTGTCCAGACCTGAACGCGAAACTGCTGCGGGGTGTGTGGGAGGAGCTTACCGGTATACCGAGTCCTCACTCCGCCAGGCGAGGAGCTTTTTATCTCTGTCTCTATGGAGCAGACTTGACTGGTCGTGAAGGAATTGTCGCGAACACACAGCTACAGTTTCTCTTCCATAGTCCATGACTCCGCGGGTTTTTTCTGTGTCCCACAAACAATACGTCACGTAGTTGCCTAATCGTTTCCGTGTCACATAGGGACTCTCCCCCTCTCCCCCTGACCCCCTCTCTTCTCCCCCGACTCTCCCTGATCAACCAATCAGGGAGAGGTGAACGGCGTTTGAACGTTTGAACCGCAAAATCTTCAGCATGGTGAATGCGTGCTTTGGAGGCTGACGCGGGTTCACGTGCACGGAAAAACGCTTTCCAGCACGCTCAACACGCACGTCACGTGACGCCCGACGCCAAGACGCGGCTGGAAGCGCGTCCCCCATTGACTTTGCATGTAAGCTGGACGCTCCTGCCATTGAAACGCTGTTCGGTGTGATCACACCATTAGAGCTTAACAGAGGAGGAGGCCTCAGATTCCAACTTTCAAAAACATATAATGCAGCCTTAAGGCCCCAATATACCTGTTTCTTTTGCCTCACGCCGCTCGGCGCTGTGGGAGCGCCGCGGCAAAAGCCTTTGATCACGGGCGCGAGCGCGCAAAGGTCAAATTTTACTACGCCTACGCTCGCGCGGCGTCACACAATAGGCGGTACAGAACTGTGTCCCCGGAAATGTGTTCACCTCGAACTGTTTTTTGTGTTACACACAGACGTCATTTCCCGCTTTTTCTCAAGAGAAATGGAGGCAAGTTACGAAGAGAGGCTACTGGAGGAGATTCGACAACATAGAAATCTGTATGATACCTCGCTGCGAGAATATAAAGATGTTCAAAGAACGAAGAATTCCTGGGATGAAGTGGCTGCGGCAGTAGGTGTGGACGTCGCAGCTTGTAAACTGAAATGGAAATACCTGAGGGACAAATTCGTGAGGGCCAAGAAAAAGCTGAAGGGAAAAAGTGGGGATGGTGCTTCTGGAGGTGTCCCTGCGATTATTTATATATTGTCCTGGCTGGACAGTTTTATAAAATGCAGAGACACAGAGACCAACATGCCTGCAGTAAGTATTTATTTAAGCTACTTAATAATGTAATTACCTAGCCTAAAGTCTTCAAACTACTAAAACTAAATAAAATTGTATTATTAATCATACATTTATAAATGCAGTTGTAATAAAGATTTTTCCATCAACATTTAATCACTCTATATTGTGTACATGATAGGACTACAGTTGTGGATCCTGTGATGTGCCTTCACCAGCATGTGGGGTCCCTTCACCAGCATGTGGGGTCCCTTCACCAGCATGTGGGGTCCCGTCACCAGCCATTGGGGTCCCTTCACCAGCCAGTGGGGTCGCTTCACCAGCCCGTCGGGTTCCTTCACCAGCCTGCGCCAGCAACAGCAGATCAAACCACTGTTCACCATCTACAGTACAACCAGCTCCCTCCAGTGAGATTACTGCCCCACCTGCCCCTAGGCAGTCATCAGCACCTGGCACCAACACCCCAAAGCAGGGAAGAAAGAGGCGATGGACTGAAACAGCGGAGACCGCTTTAATGCAGAGGCTTGAGGCACTTGATCAGCGCAGAGACGACGAGGACGCACGTTTCAGTACCACAATAGCTGACATTTTAAGAAGAATTCCAACCGAATACAAAACACAAGCACGACTTCGGTTGTACGAGTTTACATATAATCTCGAACAAGAATATGCACACCAGCCAACATACAGATTGGAGCAATTGTAATGTTTTGTTGGAGCAATTGTAATGTTTTGTACGTTGTCATAAGCCTATGACCCGTACAGCTTTTTGATTACAATTGAAGTTATTTTTGTTTACAAGAAGTTATTTTTCTTAGAAGTGTTATTTGTTAAAAGTTTTAGTATTTAGAAGTGTTGTTTTCAAAATTTTACTATTTAGATGTGTCGTTTTGTTTTGTATAAGTTTTACTATTTAGATGTGATGATTTTTTTAGAAGTTTTACTATTTAGATGTGATGATTTGTTTTGTTGAAGTTTTACTATTTAGATGTGATGTTTTTTTAGAAGTTTTACTATTTAGATGTGATGATTTTAGAAGTTTTACTCTTTAGATGTGATGTTTTTTTAGAAGTTTTACTATTTAGATGTGATGATTTTAGAAGTTTTACTCTTTAGATGTGATGTTTTTTAGAAGTTTTACTATTTAGATGTGATGATTTTAGAAGTTTTACTCTTTAGATGTGTTTTTCACAAGTGTTATTAAAGAGTAATTTGCTCTAAAATGTGTATGGTGTTTTTTTATGGTTCACATGGGAATTAAGCTTTAGATAATTCAAATTTTCCCCATTTACATACAGCATGTGTTATTTGTTTGCAAATCACAAAGTAATCAACTTTAAAGGAAATGTTCATTTTTGTACAAGCAAAATGATAAACACATGAGTGTTGTTATCAATTTATTGATAGGTAATCAGACATTCAACCTTCCTCTTCTAATTGTGGCCTGCTGCCAGGGCACTGCACCATCTGGTGATGAGAAGAAGTCGCGCAGGTTGTTCCTCACTGCATAGGCAGTTCTTCCAGCACTCCTTGTGGGGCCAGTTCTTCTTAATGGAGTCTCCGGGTCATTTGCTGCAACCCGCCTCCATTCTCCTATACGCATGGTAAACAAGAAAAGAAATTGTTAGAGTGGGTGGGGTGTATTATACTGCACAGAGGAGCTACGGTATAAACTGTACATATATGTGTGAGTGTGTGCCTAATTACCTGGTAAGATGTCTCCTGATGGCGTGTCGGTGTCAACAAAGTTGGTAGGGATGTACTGCCTGCGGTCGTCATTGAACGTCAGCCAGTTGTGGAGCGCCACGCATGCTTTCACTACATGGACTGTTTTTGATGGAACATATTCCATGGGCCGGCCAAAGATCCTCCATCTGGATGACAAGATGCCAAAAGCGTTCTCGATTGTTCTCCGAGCCCTGCTGTGACGGTAGTTGTAAACCAGATTCCTTTCCTCCAGATTTGAGCCTGTGCATGAAAGAATATCAAAATTAATAACATTAATTCAATCTGGTTTATTTATTTAGATCATGTAAAAAAAAAACAAGAGTTAAGAGTACTTTACAGATTCATTCACATATATATGCACATTATATATATATATATATATATATGTATGTATATATATATGTGTATATATATATATATATGTACATTATAATATATATACATACTGTATATATATATTTATATATCTAAAGGCCATTTAGTGGGAGTGGTGGCGCAGAGGTTAAGAAGGTGCGCTTGTGATCGGAAGGTCGCCGGTGCAAGCCCGGGTACCGACAACATGAAAGACGTGGGTGGGATAAGTGAAGGGGTCAAACTTGTCTCCACCCTCATCTGCCCCACTCTGGGCCCTTGAGCAAGGCCCTTAACCCACACCATCTGCTCCCCCGGCAACCCTAGATATCAGCTCTCTGCTCCACACAGAGGGCTGTGGTTGTGTCAGGAAGGGCATCCGGCGTAAAAACAAACTGACAAATCTTCGTGTGACTAGATCGCTGTGGTGACCCCTAACGCAGGGAAAAGCCGAAAGAAGAACAAAAACATATATAAAGGCCATTCAATAAAGGTCTCTAAGATAGTTCAGCAACAAAAACATCATAGAACAGTCATAACAGTCATTATAATAGAAGTAGTAATGTTAACTTTATTCGTTCACAAAGGTGAATACAGACTACTTCAACTCTCTCTCCTAGCTCCGCTGTATCACACCAATACAGCGTCATCTTTTTTTAATAATCTTACCTGGATATGGTCGCATGAGGTTTTCATGGAGTGGAAAAGCAGCATCCCCCACAAACACATGCGGACTGTTGACTGTGGTCCCCGGTAGGACATCAGGTGGTGGAATACCAAGGGTACTGTTCAACAGCTGTTGCCCAAACACACTCTCCTGGAAGATGCCGCCATCACTCTGACGCCCATATGCACCGACATCCACCATCGTGAATCGGTAATGTGCATCACAAACAGCCAGAAGGACGAGAGAGTGTGTTCCTTTATAATTAAAGAAGTCACTCCCAGATGACGGAGGGCAACGAATCCTGATGTGTTTGCCATCCACTGCTCCTGATAACAAATAGTAATTTCAGTATTTTTAGATATTTATAGTTCTAATAAGTGCATGAATCAAATATAGGTTCACAAAATGCAAAGACAGAAAGACAAACGAACCAACCTAAAAGGTTAGGAAAATCCCAGATTTCCCAGAATTCACGTGCAATTGCAGTCCACTGATGGCCAGAGGGGAGGGCTACAAAGTCCGGTTGAAGAGCTGTCCAAATGGCTTGACATACCTGAAATACATTTTTACATATATGTAACGCACTAGAATGAAGAACAGGCATTTACAATAGTCTTAATTAATTTAATCAGCTAAAAGTTTGGAATGTAAAGCTTTTACTGTTACCATAAACTAAATTTTATACATATATATATATATATATATATATATATA
>JBBPBX010035178.1:0-20121 GCA_038048925.1 Garcialebias charrua
GCTTAAAAAAAACAAGAAGGTGCAAACACAGGCAGATGTAGAATGCAGGACATTGGTAGGGGAAAGAGAAACAGAAATTAGAAGAAATTTCAAGAACACTGGCTACTTTTTTGCCCTGTTTTTCATGCACTGCAAAGCTAACAGAGAGAGGGGGGAAAATACAAAGGACTGTGTTCTCATTTTCTGTCTGAGAGCCCCACCAGGACCACTGAAACTTGCTTGATTTCCCCAGTCCAATTATATCTCTGTGCTCAATCCTTCCAGAATAGCAACATCACACCAAGGGACGCTGTCTGCCTAAGCGCAGCGTGCCTAATGGAGTCCCAGAAGTTGACTCCATATCATTGCTCCTAACTAATGGGCTGTGATATTTTCCCAAACTGACTGCAGGTCTGCCCCCTGGAAGCTAATCTAGTCAGTGCTATGCTGGACCCAGCTCAGCATCATGCCAGCCTACTTCCTCCTGCTCTAACAATCCTTTCCATTGCTGCAATCTTTATGCATGCCACCAACACCCTCTCCTCCCAGTGGTCATTAGTGTTTTCTAGCCAAGTGCTGATTGTAAAAAGACCCCTGTGATGCTGGATTTTCCCAAATGGCAAGCCAGCCGCAGTAAATTTAAGGGAACTTTAATTTAACCAGTTTGAAGAGAGAAGCAGCAGTCAGGGACAGGAGGGAGGTAAAGGTCTGTGCGGTAGTCCTGGATGTACAATCAGAAGGCCACAGCTGAGGACAGCCACTCATTCAGAGCTGCATATTGCTCTCCAATGGATACTTGTGCCCAAAACACAAGAATGAGAAGAAATAGGCAAACATAAATTCACAATAATGGCTCCCTTTCCAGTCATATTGTGGGCACAGAACAGTCATCCAGATGGCTATGGGACACAGTGGTGGTGCAATACAATCACTAGTATGGCAGGAGTGCAAGAAATAAATATAAAGAGCTTAAGATTTTTTTTGAGTGTCAGCACAATCTGTCATTTTCAAGAATAGTTTTAAAATAGTGTAAATGTTCATGCAGACTGACTTGTTTTTGCAGTATTTTTACTATTAGCATTTGTACGACAACTGAAGCCCGAGATACACTCGAGCGTCCTCACGATACGCCTATACGCAGCGTACGTACGTCAAGGCAAAAGCGTAGCCCCGCGTAGCCCCTCAGGGCATGTACGCGCAAAGCTTTTTTTTTACGTCCGCGTGCGCAATACGCGGTGTCTGACCATAAACTTCCCCGGCGCCGGACTGTTTTGTATGTTACACAAATGAAATAAATTCCCCTTCTTTATCGCTGATCGGGCCTTTTCTTTTGTTTTTTTGCCTAAAGTCAAGTAATCACTTCTTCCTCCGTTCACTCCATGAATGAAATGAATGAATTCAGGTCCTACCTGGGTGCGCGATGTTTTAAATATCCCTGGTGGGCTGTGTGCTGCAGGAAAAGCACTCCCTGTTATTATTTTTATTTCTGAGAGAACTTTTTACAACATATATAGTAGAAACACCGCATGAACACCGCCGCGGTCTTCAAGGAGCTACATGAGCTGACTGAGAAAGCTGTCTGTCAATCATTTCAGTAGGCGTGTCAGCAAGTGACCAATCAGCGAGCTCAGTTGAGTCCCCTCCGTGCGCAGCTGCTCATATTACAACAAGGAGAACGCGAGCTTTTTAAAGCTGAATAGTTTATGAAGTATAGCAGCAAAACACATGCGCACAATATGCGCGCGTAGAGTGGCGTACCTGAGGACGCTCAAGTGTATCTCGGCCTTGAGAAGTAATCAGTATTACCGTATTTTCTGGCCTATAAGTCGCACCTTTTTGCCTACATTTCCAAGCCCTGTGACTTATAGGCCGGTGCGACCTATACGTGGATTTTTCGGGTTTTTCACTTTGATCAAAAAATGGTCACTTAATTTAACGTTTTTTAACCGTCAAAGTGCATTTATCAAGAAAAGTTAAACTGAGACACACTTTTACTGTAATGTCAGCTAACAAAAATATATTTTTTATGTGTTTATCTTTAAAGATCAAAGAGATGCAGATCTGTTTGCTGCACTACAGGTCTGTTGCTGCGCGTGCTCGTTTTGTGCCGTGAGGTGCGACTTATAGGCCGGTGCGACTTATACGTGGATTTTTCCACTTTATTGGACATAATTGGACTGGTGCGACTTATAGGGCGGTGCGACTTATAGGGCGGGAAATATGGTATATACTTATATGTATATTTTTTTAACTTGGAGACTTATAGTCTAGAAACACTGACTGTCATATTTAAATTTAGTATTGAAAGAAGTCTGCCACAATTGAGGGAGTGTGTACAACATAAGTCCAAAACAAAACAATTTTAGATAAAAATGGGGCAAAAAACAGAACTGAAGATTTAATTTAAACACCAGAATCTCATCCAGGCAATCATGGCTTCATCTGAGGAAGAATCTGCTTTTAAGGTATACAAAGAGGTTAATTATTTGAATAATTATATCTTCAAATCATGTCAAACCTTTCTTTTCCTTTTGACTGAAAAAAGTAGCGACAGTGGACTCTAATAGGTGTGCAGAGTGGTTCTTAATTACTGTAAATGATAATGACAGACAGGAAAGGCAATTGATTTTTACAACAAAAACTAAATTAATAACAAAAACTGCACTACCCTTCGTCTGATGAAGTCAACAAAGTAGAATCACCAAGGATAAGTGGCAAAACTGTAATTGTGCACATTATTCACCTCCCAAAGTGCAACACTTGAATACAAAGAGATGGATTAATGTACAGCAGGTTTTCCTCATGAAAAATCAAAGTCAAAGTCAAAGTCAAAGTCAACTTTATTGTCAGATCTGCAATATGTACAGTGCAGGACATACACAGGACCGAAATTGCGTTTCTCTCAGTCCCTCGGTGCAACAGTAAACATCTAAACATTGAAACACTGAAACATATAATAATAGACATAAGCATAAAAATAGTAAAACTAACACTGTCCTGAGTTTTTTTTTTTTTTTTTGCATAGTGGTATAAAAAAAGAGTATAAAAAGTATAACTAAAATAAACTAAAGGTTTCTAGCATTGACATTTGCAAAGTGGCAAAGCAGCGTATGAGTCAATGTACACAGTATATGTATGAGGTAGTAGTTGATGTTGTTGTAGAGGCAAAAAGTGGCATAAATGTAGGTGAGACATGCACCAAGCATGCACCAAGAACTAATCGCAGTGGTTGTTGCTCCTAACACATGCTCTGGCTCTTTCAGGGACACAGGGGCGTTAAGTGACATGCTCCCTACTGCTGATTATCACACCTTCACCAGGCTGCCAGGTCTCTCTGCCCTCTATAAATTGATCTCATTTGGCCAGCAGATAAGGCTGTAATTGGATGGAGCCTGGAATCAGATGGCCCTGCCTGGCTTGGCTAATTCCACTCTTCCTGGGCCGCCTGGACACAGGGCCAAAAGGGGCACACCAAGGTTAATCCTATCCAATTCCAATCCCCTGTTGTATGTGTCACTGAATTGAACTTTGACCTCACAGGTACCACAACACAACTGATGTGACTCCATTTAAAAACAGGAGCCCTAACCCTAACCCTAACTGAATGAGTTTACTAAATGCTTCACACCGTTACACTAGCCAACCAGTCATATTATATATCATTGAAAATGTAAAGGTAAACTGTTACAAAATTATGGGTAAATGTCTTATAGAAGAACATACGTGTGATAAAAGTTTGCAGATTGTTTAGGTGCCATCACTTTGTATAAGTAAAACAACTGCTTTAGGGTGAATAAATAAGAACAACGTTTGAAAGCTAAAATCAAATAAAACTGCAATGCAAAGCTGAGCAGTTTTGCTGGTATACAAAACTTGTTTTGACAAAAAAAAAAAACTCATGTGCAATTATACCCATTCTACAATGCACGGCCTATTTATTCTATTTTATTTTTTCGTTTAAGATGGCCAGCAGATCAATCTTCATCTCTCATTTTTATTTACACATATTGTAGTCAGAGATTGGATTTGCCTGTGTGAAAAACGAGCCTCTCAAATGGATCAACGCGGCTCATCGAGAGAGAGAATGCAGTAGGAGGATGCACGCCTCTTGGGAAATACTAATCTTCTTAATGCGTACATTTATTCAATTCCAGTGTCAATATCAACCTTAATCAGAGTGGGCCATATGACAAGCGCTTTATGTGTCGGCTGATAGTGGATGACAGGAAGCAGACGTAATCACTTGGGAAAACATCACTACTGACAGCTTTGGAGTAAAGCTTTTCTCCGGCAAATTAATTGTGAATTGTAATAGACAATATAAATGTATAGACACCTTCAGGAATAAATAAATAAATAAAAAACATAAACAGGCAAATTTAGTTGATAAAAAAGTATACAGTTTATCAAATACTAAAAGCCTACACAGTAAAAAAAAAAATCCGTGAAAAAACGGAAAATGTCCTGGTAATTTTCTGCCAGTACATTCTCCGTTTTTTTACAGATATTTCCGTAAACCCTAAAACGGATTTTTCCCGTAATTTAACAGTTTTTTAATGTATAATTTACATAAATTTCTGTTAATCTAGGGTGCCAGGTAAATGTAGTCCTCTTTTGCGCTTCTTCTCAAAGGTTCTTGTTCCCATGGTGCTTTGCGCGAAACAGGGGCGGATCTAGAAAAATATCTATGGGGTGGCAAGAGGGTGGCAAGGATGTTTCAGGGGGTGGCAACACCCTCCCCCTCCACACACATACACACACACATACATATATATACAGTATACAGGTAGTCCTCGACTTACGACGCCCCGACTTACGACGTTTCAGACTTACGAACGCATCTCATTATAAAAATAAATAAAAAAAACTTTTTAAAATAATAAATAAATAAATGTACAGTACTGTCCAGTTACCAAGCACTTAGCATATCCTAACATAGTTGAGGAGTGAGTTGAATTGTCTCCCTCCTCCCTAGCAGGCTCCATTCACATAAAAGGAGCTAGCTCCCTTTATGTGAAAGGGAGACAATTCAACTCACTCCTTCATCTTTAAAAACTGTGTTATGATAGGCTAAGTGCTTGGTAACTGTACAGTACTGTACATCTATTTATTTATTTATTTATAAAAACAAAAATATATATATTTTTTAATTTTATGTGATCCTACTTGTGAATTTTCGACTTACGGACGGCCCGTAGGTACGGAACTCGTTCGTAAGTCGGGGACTACCTGTATATATAAATAAAATGATGCAATGTAAAGGGAGAGACATGAAACAGCCAAAGTACAGGCAGCAGAAATACAGGTGTGTTCAGTCCTCTTTTCATTTCATTTCTCACTTCCCGCCACTCAGTCAGAACTTGACGTCTTGAGTCAGTTGTACATTGTGCTTCTTCTTCTTTAAATTTATTGGCAGTTGGCAAGAAAGTTAGGTGAGCATTACCGCCACCAACTGGTAAGGAGTGTGGACCATATGACTACATTGTGCTGCATTCAATGTTGTCGGAAAAAAGACGTTTGCGTTCATAATGTCCAGCTGGGGTGGCAAACAGGGTGGCAAGGCTCTCTGTTGGGGTGGCAACTGCCACCCCATGCCACCCCAGTAGATCCGCCCCTGGCGCGAAAAAAAAATGGAGAAACCCCTGTAAAAAATGATGACGGAAAACTCCTTCACACTTCCACAGTGCATTTACATGTTTTTACGTTTTTTTTTTTTTTTTTACAGTGTAGCAGTCTTGACGGCATGTCCATTGACCACCACCTCTCATGCCCAAGTTTTAACAGAAAACTGTCTTATAACGAAGATGGACTTAAAGCCATATAGTTTAAACCTAGTAAATAACTTTACACACAGTTTCATGTGATATATAAGATCTTGTGTGATATATTAGTGCTAAGAGTATGATGGGAATGACTCAAATACTATCACACCAGATGTAGCTCAAAATTAGTAAAACTAACAAAGTAAGGCTGTTTTTGTTATTTGCTAGCTGTGGTAGCCATCTTTAACTGGATTTACTCTAAATTGCAATGTGTTACACCTTTATATTTTCTGAGAGTTTCACTAGGTTTTATCTGGTGATTCATGAAATATTTTGTTAACAGTCAAACAGTGATGACTACAATAAATAAGTGCAAGGTTTTAGGTAAAAAGATTGTGGAAAGTGTAGAGTCCAAAGTATGTCTTTTGGATTACTGTAAGCTACTACCACACCAAATGTAACCCTATACAAGTTGTAAATTACAACTACTTGTGTTGGCCAATGGTAATTAGCTGTGGTGGATAACAAAATTAATAGGCAATAAAAGTTCATCAGTTGTAGATGTAAAGCCAATGATTTATTTGCAAGAGTTAAATGTATCCAGTGGCTCAAGAGAGGTTTGCTATTAGACAACGTTAATGTCATCAATTAATGCCAAAGTTTTAAGCCAAAAATACTGTATACCTGATGTATAGTGCTTACCTGGCTTATAGATTTGGGATGATGCTCAGCTACTCCCACATCTGTAAAATGGGCTGTTATAGCCATGTATGAGTTCCCTAAGGTAAATTGGCTGTAACAACCATCTTTAATTAGGCTAACTAAATGGTAGATGTTTACCCAAAATTTGTTTTATGAAAGTTTTATTAAATTCTGACTAGTGGTCCATTAGATATTTTGCTTATTTTGCTTAAATGTGATTCCATTAGGCAATGGCAAAGTGTTGAAAAATAGATACATTAGTCCCTCACTCATCGCAGGGGTTACGTTCCAGGCGGCCCCACCAGCGGGTTCGGATGTTGTCAGTCCATACAATGGGCGTTATCAACTGTTATCATCCCCATTCGTAGTGGAGAATAGGTAACCTACTACCTACTAGCATGTTTAAAAGAACGTTATCAGCGTTATAATCGCTGTGAGTAGGCAGCGTGTTTCCGTAAACCCGGAAGTGTAGCGTTTTTGTTTTTTTCAGCTTATGTAACAGTTTTCCTCAACCTAACCTTAAACCTGACCCAGAGGACCAACCCTAAACCTAACCCCCTTACCCTTGTGCCTAAACCTAACCAAGACCTTAACCTAACGCCAGAGGCTTTGCTCAAAACTGTAACACTTTGCTAAAGACGGAGCCTGCTGTCATCACTTGTAACAGTGACAACGTACCTTTAAACCTAATAGTAGGCACAGTAGGGGCATTCTGAGCGATAGGAATGGGAGTGATAATAAATTATAGGGGCCATTTAATGTACTGATAACATCCGAAGCGGGTGACCCCACAATAGGTGAAAATCCACAAAGTAGAGACGTAAACCCTTCCCACACTCTTGCAATGTTCTTAACAATGTTCTAAATGCCAAACACTCTAAGAGCACAACAAAACAGAGCAGACAGACTGATGCTATGGTTACTGAGCCAATCCCAAGGTGGATTGGCCTTCAGAAGCACCAGGACATTTCCCGGTGGCCTGGCCACTTGCTCAGTGAAAACCAAGGGCTGGACCAAAGGCTCGGTTCGAGTTGCGCTTGATTTGAGTACTGTATGTGTTGGCGATCATACTTAGCTTTTCTCACATCAAAACTGTATCTTGACATCTGTAAAACTGGTTGTGTCAAAGCCATTTCTGTACTTACTAAGGCTGCTAAGTTGTGGTGACCATCTGAAATCTGGTCAATTCCAAAAGTTAATCAGTTATAGAAACACAATGAAAGATTACTTTGCAAAAGTTTAATTAAAATATATACATGCACCCCTATGCCTTTGCACTGCAGCTGGATTAGGGAAATATTAGATTTGTTCTTGTTGCAATGACACAAATGTTAACATACATTGTCAATGCTGACCGGTTAACAAATTAAATTTTAATTTCAAGCTGTTATCACAAAGATGTTTAGTACAAAACTAAATTCCAGAGAGTAGCAACAGACATGACCAGGCTAATAAAGGCTACCTCTTCATGATATTCACTATTTATTTTAGGGCGGCCGTGGTGTAGTTGTAATGGCAGTCGTTCCCCGATCGGAAGGTTGGAGGTTCGAATCCCGCGTCCGCCCACCATGTGTCGTTGTGTCCCTGGGCAAGACACTTAACCCCGAGTTGCTCCTGGTAGGTCTGGATGGCGCCTTGCAAGGCAGGCTACCACTACCAGTGTATGAATGTGTGAATGAATGGGTGGATGGCTGGTATTGTAAAGCGCTTTGGGGCTCCTCACAGGGGGCTGGAAAGCGCTATACAAATAAGCTCCATTTACCATTTATTATTGAGATACTGGTGTGATGATGCAAACAATTAAATGTAAGAAAACAAAACGTCACTACAGTACATGGAGCCTGTCTTCTACACTGCAATTGATAAGTGCACATTAAAACAATATCCCATTGACCAGAATAAATACATTCTCAGTGCTTTCTGTATTTACTGAAAGACTGCTTGTCTCCCACTGGGGCAGAAACAAATGAAAATGTTATTTCTCTACTCATGCACTCCTACCTATTGCAGTTTTTACCACCGCTGGCAATTTAATTTCTTTTCCAAATTTTACTCAGGCCCGTGACTTGAGGGAAATTATGTCTCTGAAATAATTTCCTCCAACTGTAATTCCAGAGGCACTATTCCCATCTTTTTTTCTGGTTTACCTGTCAGTCAGTCTGTCTATGGAGCCACATTATACGTGTTTATTGTTGGCACAGTTGATTTGTGTTTTAGAGGCAATTGCACCGACTTCTGAAATAAAATTGATGCAATATTCAATTCATGTCAATAATCTTGTCAGATGCACAGCCTGTGCCAGAGATTTTGGGTAAAATAGCATGCCCCTTTTCAGTATGTAGATATTCCAATATTTTTTGTGTTCACATCACCTTTTCTGAAGCTCCTCCGGGGATGAGTTATTTTCTCCTCGGCTGTGGCTCATTCCTCTAATGAGTCACCTTGTTGTATTTAAGGACCAAGGCTGCCAGAGGATGCCACAAAGAAATAGTCAAATTATGGTATTCAAAGAGAGGCCAGAGTTCCTAGTGCAAATTAAGATGTTTTACTTGTGCTCCTCACAGATGAGAATCTGTTTTATGTGTTCAACTTTGAGACCTACCATCGTCCAGCCTGAGTTTGTCTTGGACCTTCACACTAAAACAATCCTCATCATATGGACATACAACTGGAAAGATCTCTCACCATCTTCTTCCTATTTTTCTCCATCAGAGCCAGAGCCTAAACCCATGAAGTTTGGAAGAACTTATCTTTCCCCTGGTGAAAGACATTCAGTCTAAACAATGTATTTATTGTGTTTAAAAGGGACACTTCATCACCCGGTTTGGGTAAAAGCCTGGTCCCACCAGTGAGCCAGGAGATACTGGTGGGACATTTTTCTGCTCTTCCTGGACAACTACTCTTACCTACAACCATTTGCATGAGTAATATTAACCTCCCTATATTGTCCCTAGTTGACTCTGGAACAGAAAACAATCGTATAAGAGGAACTGTTGGACCAGTTACAAATTTGTATCATCCCATATCTATAGCTGCCCTCACAGGAAAAACCTTAACTACAATAACTCTGAAGACTGGGAGACTTCATTTTGTGATCTCCAGAAATGATCACGAACATGGTGAGTATTTTGTATTTTCCTCCCCTACTTCTCATGTGATTATTGGTTACTCCTGGCTGGGGAAAAAAATAAAAAATCCTATAGTAAATTAGACTGAAAGATTACCGTAGTACATGGTTGGAATCAAAATGTATGGAGAAGTGTTCGACAGTCAGATAAGTGTGAGTCTATAAACAAGCCTGATCTGATGAAGATGCCACCCATATACCACAATATTGCCAAAGCATTCAGCAAAGGGTCCTTTCCCTTCCACTTCACAGACAATATGATTGTGCCATTGATCTCATTCTTGGACACCATTGCCTTCTAGCAGATTCTACAACCTGTCTGGTCCAGAGAAGGAGACAATTAGGACTTATAATGAAGAATCCCTTGCTTCAGGCATTTTCAACTTTTCTACTTCTCCCATGGAAAAGAAAGATAAAACCCTCAGACCTTGCATTGATTATTGTGGTCTAAATCAACTCAAATCACTGTGAAAAATAAATTTCATTCACTCTGCCAAAATATTCAATGAACTTGACCTCCACATTGCCTAACACTTGGTCAGAATCAGAAAAGGAGATGAGTGGAAGACTGCCTTTAAGACACATACAGGCCTTTTTTTATTATTTGGTGATGCGTTTTGGCTTAAAGGGCATGACCCACCATGTTTTCAAATTCCATCACCATTAATATTTAGTAGTTAATTAAATAATAAAACAGGAGTGTTTATTTATATGGTAGAGAAATAACGCTAAATGTGTTATTTCATGTTTTTTAGCAGTTTTTAGCAGCAGCTCCGGGAAAATCTGCCCCTCTAATCCATCCATCCATCCATCCATTTTCTTCCGCTTATCCGGGGTCGGGTCGCGGGGGTAGCAGCCTAAGTAGGGAGGCCCAGACTTCCCTCTCCCCAGCCACTTGGAGCAGCTCCTCCGGGGGAATCCCAAGGCGTTCCCAGGCCAGCCGAGAAACATAGTCCCTCCAGCGTGTCCTGGGTCTTCCTCTGGGTCTCCTCCCGGTGGGACATGCCCTCTAATAATAATAATAATAATAATAATAATGAATTCAATTTATAACGCACTTTTCATTAATGAAAATCTCAAATCTCCATATATGGGCATTGACGTCACTGAAGTTTCCACCTTGAATGCATGCAGAGTTATAACAAGCATGCATCAACGTAGCTTCATTATTGCAGCGGTGTTATATCTTATTAAAAAGTTCTAAAAAATAAATAAAAACAGAGCGCTGGTCCTGTACCCACAACTGCACCAGGAAATATTTAGAGGTCGCGCATCCACGGAAGACACTAGTTTAATTCACTCGCTCGCGACAAATTCATTAATTTCTTCATGAAGCCGGCTCGGCTTTTTATTAGCCCCTTTCATAAGTCAAACCCGCGCTATTCCTGCACAGACCAACCCGGCTTTAATCCTCCTCGGGTCATTCATAAGACAACAGGTGAATGCGGGTAGGTCCCGCTCAAATAAACTTGTTCAGAAATGATGCCGCAGCGTGGCTCCAAAAGAGGCGTGGAGCTGAGCTGAACTGGACCGCGACGTATTTATTGTGGGACAGATTTCAGACGTGTACAAGTTGTCGTGTCGTGTCATTTTTAATATTTCCTCAGTAATAAATGTACAGCTGGCTGCAGTGATCAGCGCGTGCAGAGACAGCACCACCTCCGCTGCTCAGAAAGAGAAAAAAAAAAAAACGAAACTAACTTTTACAAGTAGTCGTGTCGTGTCATGTTTAATATTTCCTCAGTAATAAATGTACAGCTGGCTGCAGTGATCAGCGCGCGCAGAGACAGCACCACCTCCGCTGCTCAGAGAGAGGGGAAAAAAACGAAACTAACTTTTACAAGTAGTCGTGTCGTGTCATGTTTAATATTTCCTCAGTAATAAATGTACAGCTGGCTGCAGTGATCAGCGCGCGCAGAGACAGCACCACCTCCGCTGCTCAGAGAGAGGAAAAAAAACTATATATTTTTTTAATATTCCCCTTGTTAATATATCTGCCTGTTGATTAATCCTGCGGTCGTACACTGATGTCTATCATATTCTGAGCGCGGATTCGCGGGTTTCATTCACAAGTGGGTCTGCCCGGCTCGGAAGCGCCTTCTGAGTGGAGCCTGTATTTACGTCACTCCGGACTTCGGCAATCTTCGGCTGGGTTTCCAGATGTTTCCGGGACTCCGTTGTTTTTTTGTTTTGTTTTTTACACTCGCCTGGCCCAAATGCAAAAATGAAAATAGACATCATATTCTACTACAGTAATTGTCCAATATGGTGAATTGTTACTGTCACGGTGGGTGTTGTCCTTTAACTATTGCCCTGGCTGTGTTCTAAGCCTTGGTTAATGATGTCATCCATGATTTTTTTCTGCATTTGTGTTTGCCCACAACAAATCACAAGAACATTTTAATCATGTATGGGCAGTGCTGCAGAAGCTCATGCAGAACCAGTTCATAAAAGCGGAGAAATGTGAGTTCAACATCTCCACCGTATCCTTTTTGGGAGGATTTTTTAGAGGTGTTAAGTTCAAATGGACAACAAAGTGGCCCATCCCTGAAAGCTGAAAACAAATGGTTCTTGGGATTTGTTAAATTTTACAGGAAATTCATCAGGAGTTAGTCAAACAGTTCTGCCCCTCCCTCATCTAACTTCTTTACTCAAATTTTTTGGGGGACTACTGAGGCTGACCATGCTTTTCATAAATGTTAGGATTTATTTTTACAACTGCTCATATCCTCTCCCTTCCAGAACTCAACTGAGAGTACATTACTGAGGTGGACGCTTCTGATTCTTCTGAGGGAGATCAGAGCCTTCACCCATGTGCCTTTTTCTTCCGATGTTTGTTCCAGTTGAACAAAATTATGATGTTAGTTTCTGTGAACTACTGGCAATTAAACTGGCACTTGAAGAATGGAGGCAATGGTTGAAGGGGGTTGAACATCCATTTATTATATGGACTAATCATGAAAACTTAGCTTATTTACAGAATGCCAAGATATTAAATATGAGACTTTTGTCCAAGTTTTAGGCCCATTTTAACATTGTAATCACATGTAGATTTGGTTCTTACAATGCCAAGTCTGATGCTTTGTCCTGACAGTTCTCATCCACAAATAGTTCTAAATTAGAGGAGTCCATACTTTCACCTACCTGCACCTTTGCACCTGCTCTCTCTTGGGAGATTGAAAATATAATCAAGGATGCCCAACAAGATGAACCAGATCCTGGGTCAGGTCCCACCAATAAAACCTTCATTCCCACGGCTGCTAAAGGTCAGGTTATCTATTGGGTTAATTCATCTATGCTCATGCATCATCCTTGTGTCAATCATAAGTTCTTCTTTTATCAATAAGTATTTTTGGTGGCTGTCTATATCAAGATGTCAGTGTTTGTGTCTGCTTATCCTACGTGTGCAATGAATGAATAAGGACAATAGCCAACTCCCTGCTGGTATTGATTAACTACCCACTCCCAGTGGCCCATGGTCTCACGTTTCCTTTGATATTGTTCACTGGTTGTGCCTGATTGTCACTCTCAACAGACTTGATAATTTCTCTAAGGCGCTTATTTTGTGCCCCTCAGCAAACTTCCCACGGTATTCAAAACTACTGTACTCAACTCATGGTCCAACATGTATTCCAACTCCATGACACAACCTCTGGACATTTTTTCTGACCATTCACCCCAGTTTGTCTCCATGGTGTAGAAAGTTTTTTGTCAGGCATTGAATGTAACAGCCAGTATTACTTCTGAATACCACCCTAAATTCAATGAGCAGAATACACATTACAATCAGGAGCTTGAAACCACCCTAAGGTGCATAATCAGTTATAATTCATCTTCCTGGTTTGCACACTTACCTTGGACTGAGTATGCTCAAAACACATTACATCTTCTGCTACTGAGCTGTCCCCCTTTTGAGTCCTCATTAGAAGATTCTCCCCCTCTGTTCCCCTACCAAAGGGTCCAAGGTAGCAATATCTTCAGTCAAACATCACTTACAGCAGTGTTGCAGGATCTGGAGAAAAACCAAAGAGGCTCTACTGTGGAAAGTGGAACAAATTAAAAGATTTGCTGACGGACATTCCTCCACTGTACCACAAGATTAAACAAGCCAAAATATATGGCTTTCCACCTGTCGCATAACCCACAAAGACACTTCTAGAAAGCTTGTTCCTAGATTCATTGGTCCATTTCCCATCATAAAGATCATAAACCTGGGGCAGCACGGTGGCGCAACTTGTAGAGCTGCTGCCTCTCAGCGAGCAGGTCCCTGGTTTAAATCCCGGTCCGGGGGCCTTTCTGGGTGGAGTTTGCATGTTCTTTCCGTATATGCGTGGGTTTCATCCGGGTACTCCGGTCTCCTCCCACAGACCAAAAACATGCATGTTAGGCTGATTGGTGACTCTAAATTGTCCCTAGGTGTGAGTGAGAGAGTGAATGGTTGTTTGTCTCCATGTGGCCCTGTGATGGACTTGTGACCTGTACAGGGTGTACCACACCCCTCTCAAAGTGTGTGCTGGACTTGGGCTGACCCCCGTGTTCCAAAAATGGAAGAAGTGGGTAAAAAATAATGGATGGTTGGATGGATGGATGAAGATCACAAACCCTTCTGCTATCAGCTTACAACTTCAACAGTCTGAGAATCCATCCCACATTTCATGTTCTGCAGGTCAAAACCATTGTTGAAAGTCCCTTGTGACCTCCTGCCAAGGACAATACAAACATGTTGTAGCGTGTGAAGAAGGAGAAACAAACTGATCTGCAAGCAGTTGCCTTTAATCCTTCGAGCGTCAAAACCAGTTACAGAATGAATGAATGAACACACGAACACTTCTTCTTCATCACCTGGTAAAACCTGGGGAGCACCTCGCTGGCTCCTCCTACTGGGTGAGAGAGAGATGAGGCCACATGCCTCCCAACACACCACACAGCCCCCCCCCGAACACCCAGAAGGGCAAATACAAAACATCAGTCTCTCACAGGAGCCCTAATCAACCTGCCAAACCGACTGCGTCGACTCGGGGGCGGAGAAACGGCTGGCATCCGTGCAGGAACAACATTTTGTGCCACAGGGGAAGGAACACAGTTGGGGGGAGAAAACGGAAGATGGGGTCGAGCAGGAGGGCGGCCGCGTCTAGGAACCTGAGCCGGCAACACCTCATCATCAGCCAACACATAGGCTGGCTTCAGGCGGTCCACTGTAACCAGCTCTCTACGCCCACCCATGTCTAAAACAAAACTTTTCGCGCCTCTTTCGAGCACTCGAAACGGCCCGTCATACGGAGGCTGGAGGGGCGAACGGTGGGCGTCACGTCGCACAAAAACGAAACGGGCAGACTGGAGTGCAGTGGGCACAAACGCCTGCGGGAAACAATGGTGCACAGGACCCGGAACCAAAAGACCGCTCTGCGAATAGGGGTCCACCGCTTCGGGGAACCGTGGAGCGGCAGCGTCTAACAAAAACTCCCCTGGGATTCGTACAGGCTGACCAAAAACCAACTCGGCTGATGAAGCGTTGAGGTCCTCCTTAGGAGCTGATCGCAACCCAAGCAGCACCCATGGCAAACGCTCCACCCAGCCAACGTCTGTTAGCGCAGCGCGTAACGCCGCCTTAAGAGACCGATGGAAACGTTCAACCAACCCGTTAGCCTGAGGGTGGTAGGCGGTAGTGCGATGCACCTGCACCCCCAAGGAGCGCGCCATCTCGGACCAGAGCCCTGAAATAAACTGGGGACCTCTGTCTGAAGTGATGTCCGAGGGCACACCAAAACGGGCAACCCAAGTGGAGAGGAACGCACCAGCCACGTCGGAGGTAGTTGTGGAAGAAAGAGGAACGACCTCCGGCCACCTGGTTGTGCGGTCGACCACTGTAAGCAGGTGTGTGAAACCCCGTGATGGGGGCAGGGGACCAACTAAGTCCACATGCACGTGGTCAAAACGCCTGGCTGGAATGGGAAATGGTTCCAGTGGTGCCTTAGTGTGCCGGTGCACCTTGGCACGCTGACAAGCCACGCAAGCCGCTGCCCAACTCCTCACCTCTCTGCGTAAACCAGGCCACACAAAACGTGCGCTGACTAGTTTCACAGACGCGCGCACACCTGGGTGCGAGAGAGAGTGAACAGAGTCAAAAATGCGGCGGCGCCAACCTGATGGAACCACTGGGCGTGTCCGGCCTGTGGAAACGTCACACAGGATCAAAGGACCGCCCTCTCCCAATTTGACCTCCTCTAGCTTAAGCCCTGAAACGCCGGCACGAAGGGCAGTTATATCAGCGTCTCCCGGTTGGTCAGCGGCCATGGCAGAAAAATCTACCCCGAGGAGTACAGGACAAACGAGCACCCGTGACAGACAGTCTGCCACTGAGTTGGATTTTCCAGCCACATGGCGGACGTCCGTTGTAAACTCTGAAATGGCCGCCAAGTGCCGTTGCTGACGTGCTGACCAGGGCTCCGAAACTTTAGACATTGCAAACGTGAGTGGTTTGTGGTCCACATAAGCCGTAAATGAACGACCCTCCAGCAAAAAACGAAAGTGCCGTGTAGCTAAGAATAGCGCCAACAACTCGCGGTCAAAAACGCTGTACTTGCGCTCGCAGTCCCGCAATTTACGGCTGAAAAATGCCAACGGCTGCCATGCGTCGCCAACGCGTTGCTCTACAACGCCCCCCACAGCTATATCCGAAGCATCAGTTGTCAACGCAATCGGGGCCTCTGAATCTGGATGGGCTAGGAGTGCCGCACTAGCTAACGCGGACTTAGCACCATCAAAAGCAGTGATCCGGTCTGGGGTCCAAACCACTGTGTCAGTCGCCTTCCTCGAGCGCAGGGCCTCGTAGAGAGGCTGCAGGAGATGGGCTGCATTGGGAATGAACCTGTTGTAAAAGTTCACCATGCCTAAAAACTCCTGCAACTTTTTAACCACCAGAGGACGTGGGAACTCTGCCACCGCCTGCACCTTGGCAGGCAATGGAACTGCACCCTGCGCGGAAATTCGATGACCTAAAAAATCGATCACCGGTAAACCAAACTGGCACTTAACCGGATTAATGATCAAGCCATGTGCATCCAAGCGCTGAAAAATTTCTTTCAGGTGCAACAAGTGCTCCTCGGTTGACGAGCTGGCCACCAAAATGTCGTCCAGATAGACAAACACAAAATCGAGGCCACGTAACACGGAGTCCATCAGCCTTTGAAAAGTCTGTGCTGCCCCCTTTAGTCCAAACGGCATGCGGAGGAACTCAAAAAGCCCAAAGGGGGTGATTACTGCAGTTTTAGGTACATCGCTGGACTGCACTGGGACTTGATGGTAGCCGCGCACCAGATCCACCTTAGAAAAAATGGAAGCACCCGACAACCGAACAGAAAAGTCCTGAATGTGCGGAATGGGGTAGCGATCAGGCGTCGTCACGTTATTTAAACGGCGAAAATCGCCACATGGGCGCCACGACCCGTCTGCTTTTGGTACCATGTGAAGGGGGGAGGCCCACGGGCTGTTAGAGCGTCTAACAATACCCAACCTCTCCATGGTACCAAACTCCTCTTTAGCGATGGCCAGTTTAACAGCGTCGAGGCGGCGTGCACGTGCGAAAACGGGCGGCCCCGTGGTAGGGATGAAATGCTCGACCCCGTGTTTAGTTTCTGAAGAGGAAAAAGCAGGTGTAGTTAAAGAGGGGAATTCTGCCAACAAACCTTGAAAAACATCTCCTGAAACTAAAACATTAGCATGAGTTAGCGGCCCAGCCCCCCCAGATACACATGGGAAAGTTGCAAAAGTTACAGCGTCAATAAGTCTGCGGTTAGCAACATCTACTAACAGTCCATGAGCACATAAAAAATCTGCACCGATAATAGGAACAGTCACTGAGGCAACAACAAAGTCCCACTCGAACTCACGACCATGGAAAGAAACTGTTGCCCGTCTAGTGCCAAAAGTTCCAATGGGAGAACCGTTAGCAGCAGTTAGCAGTGGGCCACTGCCTCGGCTTGCTAATTCAGGTCCAACAGGGTGGACTAAACTCTTCTGGGAGCCAGAGTCAACCAGAAAACGACGTCCTGACAGGGAGTCTGTGACAAAGAGCAGCTCACCTCGCTCGCCAGCGCCCACAGCTGCTACTGAGCGCCGGCTTCCTCGTTTCCCGACACCCATGCACATGGTGGGATGCAGCGCTTAGCTTTGTTTGCGAACCTCCGGTGGTAGAAACACAAAGAGCTCCCCCGCCGAGTTCGCGCGCCAACAGCTGAAACCGCCGCTGGCTCCTCCATCTCCACCGTCTGCTCCGGCTCCACCGATGTACTCTGCACCGTGAACCGTCTGGTCGCCAGCAGGACCCGGTCCGCCTCCTCCGCCAAACCCCGGTAATCACCGGTAGATAAACAAGGGGAGTTGGCCAAAGTAGCCCTCACTTGCGACGGAAGCTGGCGCAGGAAAATGTGAGGGAAAAGGAAACCCCCGTCGTCTGAACCAAGTAGCGACAGCATTTTGTCCATCATGTTCACAGCCGTGCCGTCACCCAAACCCGGCAGCGATAGCAGTTTATCAGCCCTCTCAGTTGAAGTCAAAGTGTACCTTCGAAGCAGAAACTCTTTGAGGGCGCCATATTTGCCCACGTGTGGCGGGTCGCGCAGCAGCGGCATGGCTTTGCGGGTTGACTGCATATCCAGAGCCGACACGACCAAGAAGTACCTGGTTTCATCTGCGTTCACGCCTCGGAGGCGAAAGAGTGCCTCGATGTGCTGGAACCACGAAACCGGGTCACTCTGCCAGAACTCCGGGAGCTTAACACTCGCTGCGGGAGCAAAGTCGGCTGGGTTCGGCTGCAACAGCTGGGCAGACGTCGCGGCGGCGGGGTCCGAAGAAGAAACAACATCCTCGTTTGGTTCTGACATATTTCACGTCAGGTCACCAACTGTAGCGTGTGAAGAAGGAGAAACAAACTGATCTGCAAGCAGTTGCCTTTAATCCTTCGAGCGTCAAAACCAGTTACAGAATGAATGAATGAACACACGAACACTTCTTCTTCATCACCTGGTAAAACCTGGGGAGCACCTCGCTGGCTCCTCCTACTGGGTGAGAGAGAGATGAGGCCACATGCCTCCCAACACACCACAATGTCACAGTAAGGGGGAAGGTGTGAACCATAAATTAATATTTTGATTCACTGTCAATATATACCCCAATTTTAAATATTACACAGTAACAACTTTCTATTATCTGAGTCACAGTTCATTAATTTTTATCCATCCATCCATCCATCCATCCATCATCTTTACTCGCTTCTTTCTCTATCGAATCACAGGGGTCACTGGTGGCCATATCCATCAGTCACTGTGCAATAGGTGGGGTACACCCTGGACAGGTCTCCAGTCCATCACAGGGACACATAGAGACAAATGAGACAAACAACCATTCACACTCTCACTAACACCTAGAGACAAATTAGAGTTACCAATCAGCCTAACATGCAGGTTTTTGGTCTGCAGGAGGAAACTGGAGTATGGAATGATTCTGTTCCCGGCCCCGCTCCTGCCTCGGGCTCAGGCTCTGGCCTGTCATGGTGACTGTCTCCACGATCCTCCATCTGCTTGCATGGACCGAACTCTATGGACCCATTCGGTTCCACAGGGAAACCTTGGATGTTCTGTCTGCCGGATGGTTCTGGAGGACAATCTGGGAGGCAGCTGCTGCAGTCTTTATAATCAACAAGCTGCTAATGGGACCTGCTAGCAAGACCTGCTAATGCTGCTAACAAGACCGCACCGCTAAAATAACCGCACTGCTAACAATACCACACTGCTATTTGGACCATGCTGCTGTAGATGTATTTTTTTTTTCACTTTTAGCAACTTGTTTTTGTATTTTTGTTGCATGCCTTGGTTTTTCATGTTGTTTTTTGGCGAGTCTAGACGGCTCTTCCAGTCTTCATCATTTCATTGCATTGTTGACCTTGAGTTGATTTGCATATGACAAATAAGCCAGACCTGAACCTGAACCCAAAGATAACCCATGCATGCACCGAGAGAACATGCAAGCTCCAGCCAGAAAGGCCCCTGGCTGGGATTCCATGAAGCAACCTTCTCACTGAGAGGCGTTAACTCTACCAACTGTGCCACCATGCCGCCCTTTATTTTGAAATCAATTTTTTTAATACGTTGCATTGTTTTCCCCATTATTTTGTGGTCCACAACAGAAAATATTTGTTAAAAAAGTTTGTGTGCCATTGGGTTAGTTATAGTGTATCACCATTGATGGTCTTTATTACCGTTTTGATATAAAGCTTACTTATCAGCACTTGATCAATTTAGTAAAACGTTTGAAGAGTAGAAAGTCAGATTCTTTTGATGCCCTATGGTTTGTTTGCACCTTGGAATCACATCCCCCACCCCTACCCCATAAAATGATATCTTGTTTCAGTTTCAATAAGTTCTCCTGCACCATGTGCTGTTCAAACAACATATAGAAAACTTGAAATGTCTCATAGATAATCTCCAGCCTCCCGCACAACTTTAAAGCCCAACAGCTGAACACTGATACAAATGCAAATAAATAAATAAAGCT
>JBBPBX010035179.1:14790-27669 GCA_038048925.1 Garcialebias charrua
ACTTGCTGAAATTAGCCAAAAAAATGCTGAAAAGTTGAAGTATGCTGAAAAGTAGCTGAAAAGGAAGAACAAGCCTTAATTAGCAGAAGAAAGCAGAAAGAACGTGTTTGAGAAATTACACATATTTGCTGAATTGGGTTTAAATATGAGCACAAAAATGAGAAAATTAGCAAAAGAAAGGGGCTGAAATTAGCATCAAATAGCTGAAAAGTATCTGAAAAGGCAGAAAGAAGCTCAAATTACCAGAAGGAAGTGGAAACAGCAATTTTTGCTGAATCAGGCTGAAAAAAGTTAAAATTAGTTCAAAATGTGGAGTAAAATGAAAAACCTAAAATTAATATAAAAACTAGCTGAAATAATATAAAATGCTGAAACTTACAGAAGCAGCAAAACAAGCTGAAATTATCAGAAAGAAGTTAGAAGAAACGCAAAAATGTTAGGAGACAGAGTGAAAGGAGCACAAAACAGCTGAAAGTAGCTGAAAAAATATTTAAATTTGCAGAAGGAAGCTGCAAGAAGCTGAAGCAGAACAAAGTGAAAGGAGCAGTAAAAGGTTGCAAACAGATCGAAAGATTTGAAAGAGGTCAAATGAGCTCAATCCATTTTCTATGAGAAAAAAGAGGCAGAAAAGGCTAAATGTTTCAAAAAGCTAAAGTTGCATCAATACCAAAAGTCATAGATTGTCCTGAAAGAGCTGAATGTTTTGATTTATGACTTGTTGAAATACAGTGAATGCCTCATGAACATTCAGACAATCAAAGTTTCTGGTGGTGAATATTTAACTCCAGCTGAAGATGAGTTCCTGCAAGTCATGCAGACCCACACCCTCCAGAACCTGCAGACCCACACCCTCCAGAACCTGCAGACCCACACCCCCCAGAACCTGCAGACCCACACCCCCCAGAACCTGCAGACCCACACCCTCCAGAACCTGCAGACCCACACCCTCCAGAACCTGCAGACCCACACCCTCCAGAACATGCAGACCCACACCCTCCAGAACCTGCAGACCCACACCCTCCAGAACCTGAAGCCTCAAAACTAAAATGAAGTTTAAGAACCGGACTCCATCGTGTTCCGGGTTCTAGACCCATGTTTTCATCCAGGAGCCCTGCAGGAGTTTGTTTCACCCTCAACAGTCAGAAAGAGTCCAGCAGGACCACTCCCTCTGGCTCCTCTGCATGATGGGCCCTCTTTTTACAGACGCAACGCGGTGCTTTGTGGGAAATGTAGTGCGATCCAGTTGTCTGGGCGATCCGAGAGGAAAGAACTCAGAAGAGTGCAGTTTTAGACTGGACTTCAAAAATAAAAAGTGTGGGCAGGGATTTAAGCGCAGACAAAGGAGAAGAAGAAGAAAGGAGGTGGTTTGTGGGAGGAGGAGGTGAAACAGTGAAAATACCTGGTTCTTGTCGTCCAGGTTCTGGAGCGCCTCCTTGCCGGAGCTCTCCCGGATCTCCACCTTCCTCGGCTGCGTGGTGACTCCTGCGCGCGCCGGCAGCGCAAAGTCCAGCGTCTTCCCGTGCGTGGATCCGTCCACGGGGCAGAACACGCCGCAGAATTTCTGCCTGGGCCTGGAGGGGCTGTCGGAGCCCGCGAGGCTGTGGAGGAAAGGAGGCGCTGCGCCGGAGGTCGACATGCCTCTTGTTGTTGCAGGAGCAGAGCAGGAGGTGACAAAAGAGAGGAGTACCCCCCCACGACAGAACTGATCCGCCTACACCCCCCTCACCCACCCTGTGGGGGGAGACCCGGCTCTCTCTCACCCAACAAGCCGAGGGAGGCGGATATTCCCTGTCTGGAAGGGTCCGAGCTGCTCTGTAGGTCCCTGAACGTCTCACCGAGTCACCGGGGACGTTCTCTGAGGCGCGAGCGATCAGAACCACGGAGAGCTCCTCACAGTACCCACCCATTCCGGGGCGCTGTCCCTTCAGCACCAACAGCTTCACCTGCGGAACCATGGAAGCTATTATGTCGCATATTTCAAATTAAAATGGATTAATAGAAATGCTTTTTAGTTTCCAAATAAAGCTGCATGTTTTGACTCAGAAATAAAATTAAAATAATCCAAACTGCATTTTCATTTTCTTCTTCGAGACTGCTCAATTTGTAAATTAATTAAAATGACAAATAAAATGACGTTTAACATTTAATTTTCCAAATATGTCATAGTAAAAAGTGACCAAAATTCATTTTGAAATGTCAATTTTGAAAATTAAGATGAAATAGCAGAAATGCTTTTTCATTTCAAAGTCAAGCTGCATTTTTTTGACTCTTAAATAAATAATTTTCATTTTCTAAATCAAGACTGCTCATTGTGTAAATTAATTAAACCTGCTTACTGATTAATAACCTTCAAAGATGAACCCACACCCCGAGTTCCTGATACAAAACACGAGATAAAAAATAAAAAAAACTCACAAGTTGATTTTTGTTTCATTCACTGACACATAAAAAAAGCTCAAACATTTTATAAAACATTTCTGACTCTTTGTCATTTTTGTTTTGATTTCCTCATCGTTACAACAAAAAGTGATTTTATAAAGGATGACTCAGCACTTTCAGTTTGACTGTAGCTAGCCTGTTGCTACTTTAGGCTGCCTTTCTGCTCCTTTTAGCTACTGTTCAGCTTTGTTTGTCGCTATACTGTAATGTAACAGCCTTTTACCACTTTTACTTTTAGCTACGGTTTTGCTAGTTTTATCTTTGAACTAGCCTTCTCTTTTGATATTTTTAGCTATTGTTTGGCTTTTATAGCTTATAGCTGCTGTTTAATTATAGGTGTTCTGCTTCTTTTAGCTTTTGTCTTCTTTTTCTTGTATTTTTTGCTAATGTCCTGCTGTTTTAGCTAGTGTTCTTTCTTTAGCTATTGTTCTGCTTCTTTTAGCCTGTGTTCTGCTTTATTTAGCTTTTGTCTACTGCTTTGTTTCTTGTGACTTTTAGCTAATGTTCTGTTTTATTTGGATGTTTTTCTGCTTTTTTAGCCTGTGTTCTTCTTCTTTTAGCTTTTGTCTTGTTTCGTTTCTTGTGACTTTTAGCTAATGTCCTGCTGTTTTAGCTAGTGTTCTGCTTCTTTTAGCTACTTTTGGTCAGTATTCTTCAAAAACAATCTGTGTTTTAGACTAAATGCAATTCTTGCAGTTAATGTAAAAAGAAAAAAACTGATTTCTTCTTTTGATGTGTGAAGGTTGTTATGTTTATATTAAATGTTTTCTTCGGCTGATTTGGAGTCATTCAGGCGTAACAAGGAGCCTGCAGTACATATGAGGGATGGAGAGAGATGGTCTGCTACATTTATTTTGGTGTTTTGTGCTTGTTAACGCAGCCAGTCGGATCAGCTCCTGACCAGCAGCAGCTTCATGTCTTCACCCTTTATTGATCAGAACTGAAGCAGAACCAGGACAGATGAATATTCACCCAAATGAGGAGACCAAACTTGTCCTTTAAGTTTTATTACAAAAATACTTGATCAAAAATAAATAAAGAATAATTTGAATAAAACTAGTTTGAAGATGTCTTTGATGGATGAACACTTCAACTTGGTTCAGCAAGGATTAAATCTGTCGTCTAAAATAAAAAAAACAATTCATGGGACAGAACTTTAGTTTGAAACACGCAACAGTTTAGATTAGGTCCAAACAATTTGATCAAGTCTTTAGGGATTTGGCTGAGATGTCCTTAAGTGATTTACTAACACTGCAAGCAAGGAAACAATATTTTATCAAGTTGCATCAGATTATATATCGTAACCAGACCCAGAACTGTGTTGATGTCCGCAGATTCTCCTCCCCTTTCTGAATCGAGTCAGGAAGTACAGCCGATGGTCGCTCCGCCTCTCCAGGACCTTGAAGACTGATCGAGCCTCCAAACTCCACGCAGGAAACAAGTTACAGCTCAGGGGGTCCTTGTAGGATCATACCAGACAATCGCCCATGAACAACTGTTGTTATTATCCAGGTACAAGTACCTTTAAAGGAAACCAGTTCAGGGTTGTTATGATTGTCGACCTCAGGGTCAGAGGTCACGGTCAGGAGAACACGTCTTCATGCTGCAAGCCTAAATTTACTGGACGTATGGTTTCAGTGCATGTGACGCGTCGTGGACGATTTAAAACTGGAGCCTTTAGTTCTCAGCAGCTTGTCACCAGGACACAACGTTCCCGTTTCTTTAGCTGAATCTCTGAAAAACATCAAAGAGTGACCGAAAATGTGATTTCAGCTCCAACGAGGCGATTCCCTGGTAGCTGGAAATTGTTAAGAGCAAGATGGAGTTTTTAATCAGATTTCTTCTCATTTTAAATGGGGGCTGAGATGGTGTAGAGGCAGGGCAGCCGGCTCAGGACCGGAAGGTCTCGGGTTCGATCCCCGGTCACTGCATTTCTCGTTGCGTCCCTGGGCAAGACACTCAACCCCGAGTTGCTCCCGGTAGGACAGGCAGCGCCTTGCATGGCAGTCTACCACTACCGGTGTATGAATGTGTGTATGAATGGGTGGATGGCTGGTACTGTGAAGCGCCTTGGGGCCCCTCATAGGGGGCTGGAAAGCGCTATATAAGTAAGCTCCATTCACCCATTTAAATTGAAGTAACTGGTAACTAGGATGGTTAAGGGAAATGTATTGAAGTAAAAGTGAAAGTCACTAGAAATGTAAATAATGAAGTAAAGTAAAAATTGTCAAAATTCTACTTAAGTACAGTAACAAAGTATTTCTACTTTGTTACATTTCAACACTGCTACGTTGTTACTAACCTTGTTATTTAGTTCTTGAATACAACTTGTGTTTCTGTAAGTCGCTTGCATCAAAATTACTAACTACAGGTAGTCCCCGACTTACGAGCGAGTTCCGTTCCTGCGAGTTGCTCGTAACATGAAAATTCGTAAGTTGGAACACGAAGCACGTGTTCTCGTAAGTCCGGATTTTCGCTCGTAAGTTGGAACATTTATGCTAGCGCTACTACGAACACTCGTTTTTCATCAAAAACATTCATATTAGTTCATAAACATGGTCGGAAACGTGTTTCCAAACGGTTAGCTAACACACTTTCATCTAAAAACACAAAAAAGTGCTGTATTTTTTACAAATTTACTTCTCTTTCGCCAGCTCGTAAGTCCGGACGCTTGTAGGTCAGAGCGCTCGTAAGTCGGGGACTACCTGTAGCAGTACTAAATAGCTACCTAGCTATAACTTGTTAGCTACAAACTTTAATTTGCTATATTGTAAAGACTCATCAGTAGAACCTAAGATCTAACGCACAATTGATTCTTCAAATTGTCCATTGCTGGCTCATCCCTTGAGTTTAAGAGCCTTTTCAGGCCTTGTAGACACTTTGCATTACAAGCAATAGATCTGATCATGAATGTGTGCTCGAGGGAGTTTAATTCAGCATCTGCTGCACGGGGATCAGTAAGAACAGCCAGTCAGAGCCAACTCCAACTGAGACAAAAGCTCTCCGGTAAAAAAGAGGCCATGAACGGCGTTTTAGCAGAGAGTTTGTGTCGGCACAGTTTCCATAACAACATGGTGGGAGGCAAACGGCTCCGCTGCCATTAACGCTCCCTGAAGGCCTGTGTGGGGGCGGGTGGACGTCTCTGCAGGGAGGCAACAGGGGAGGTCTCTGTAAGTGAGGCGAGGTGAGGGTCCAAGCTGAACTCTGACCCCGTCCTCACTGATGGAACATTTCAAGTCAAACGCCCGGGAGCAGAAACTGAAAGAGTTTTGGATAATCAGAGGAGAGACGCTGGCAGTGAGGAACAGTTGGGGGGGCACGGCCCTGGCATCCAGAACAGATGTAGGACAAGCAGTGAGATCAGCAAAACATCCTGATCCTCTTATTGGCTGCTGCAAATCCACGAGGGACTCTTATTAGATCATCAGCTCCAGTCAGTCTGCAGGCAGGAAGTGAAACCACCGAGGACGCAACGAGCAAATCTTTCACCGAGCGTGTGGATTTAACACGAAAAGGAAAACATTTGGATCTCACTTCCTCTGGACAGACAACGTGCACTTCCTGAGTCACAGATGATCCATTATTAAACAATGAAACAAGAAGTTACTTCAGTGAACCTCACAAACATTTATTCCAAAGCATCAATATAATCACAGACCATCTATGGAGGGGGGGGGGTAAAAAAGAAACATTATTGAAAAACTCAACGTTCACAGTTTATTCTCTCAGTTTGTAAGTGTTTTTGTAAAATAGTTGATTTAGTGAGGTTGGATGTGTTTTGTGTGTGTGCACGTTTCAACGTCTGGTTATACAAACTGCAAAACTTAATTGCACAGATGAACAACACGTAGAGGCTTTATATGGAATCAACATTGGAATTTAAACATTAATAAAAGCAGTTTATAAATATTTTGAGTTTGTGTTTGGACATGCAAGACCTTTGCCGTGCGCCCTCGGCACTAGGGGTGCGAATCTCTCAGTGTCTGAAGAATCGATTTGATTCCGATTTTTGGTGTCACGATTCGATACAAAATCGATTTTTCGATTCAGAAACGATTTTTCTATTAAAATGGTAATAAATTTAGTTTCAGTTTTGTAACTGACAAGCTGAAAACATTAAACAACAATGTAAACAAATAGAACATTTATTTAAAACAATAATTTTAGGTTCCTTATTGTATCAAATTTTTTGCATCGTTTGATATTTTTACCACAAATAGGAACAAATAATACAGGAATGCATTAAATTCTGTAACTTAAATAACCAGTATTAGGTTAGCTTTTTGCTCTGTTACTTATAGAAGATTATGTTTGAACTTGTTTTGTTTTTGAAAAAAGGGGCAGATAAAATAAATTTCTTCTTCTTTATGTCACTTTTCATTGCACACCGACTTAGTATTCTTTCATATACTATGAGATATGGTTTTATTTTATTTATCTTTTGGGTTTTAATGTAAAAAAATAAATAAAATAAAAATTAACCTTTTGGGGGCTTTTAGAATCGATTCTGAATCGCCAGGACTAAGAATCTAGATTCTTTTTAAAAAAATCGATTCTGCACCCCTACTCGGCGCCCATACTTCCCATGGTTTTGATGCTTTACATACAAACTCCATGCATCTGTTTGAATGAGCCCCACTTGTGCACAGTGTGTTCTAAGAAGTGTCGAGCAAAACCCGACAAAAGCTGAACACGTTTTTATCTAAAGCAGGCGAACAGCAACTGAAAATATGGATTAAAGGAAAAAATGAAAAAATCCCTGAGATGCGTCGCCCTCATCGTTTCCACATATAATTTATTGTATTGATATCTGGGATAAAGCATGTAAAACATTTACGGAACCTGTTTTTTGTTACAGAAAAGAGCTATAAGAATAATTACCAGAAAAAATTATTGTCACCCATCAAGCACATTAATTCACCAACTGAAGTTGTTAAAGTTCAGTGACTTAGTGGATTATAATATTTTGTCAGTCATGTATAGAGCTCATAAAAAAGAATTACCATTTAATATCCAAATCCTTTTTGTTAAATGCCAAAGCTGTTATAATCTAAAAAGAGCAGATATTTTTGTTAAACCTAAATATAGAACCAGTTCAAGGGGTCGGTCAACCTCAATTCAGGGAATTGGTTTGTGGAATGATTTGGATACTGTAATTAAAAATGCTAAATCATTGAATTCAAGAATTTCATCAAAACCAAATTATTACATAAATATATATGAATTAGTTTTTCGCGTATTATTTTGTAACTCGATAATTATATGAGATTTTTTATTCATTTATTCTGTTACGTGTCGATGATTTTTTTTTGTTTTAATTGACTGTTAGTAAAAGGGGGCAGATATAATAAGATTTTCTCTTCATTCTGCCACCCTTCATTTTACATCTTAATATTGTATAGTCACGTTTGTGATTATTTTTTGTTTGTATTTTAAAATGAATACATTTAATTTAAAAAAACCTGCATGAAACATTTTGGCTAACAGGTAATGAAAATCAACTTGTTGCAAAAACCTAATAAATGACATAATCTCTGGTGTCTTTGTAACTGTAAACCTGCAACAAGCTGACAGCAGCAACATGCATAGAGGCAATTTGTTATTATTTTATGTCAACAAACACGTGTTCATCTCTTAAATTAGGCTTATTTATGACTAAATTATGTGCAGTTTATAGCTTTACAAATAAAAAAAACATTTCCTATAAATAAAAACACTCAAAGTGTGGACAAAGAGGCTTTTATCACAAAAACTGCCTTTTTTTCTGCTTTCACCTGACGTTAAGAATGCCCATCCTTTATTCTGCCTGGATGCTGAGGCAGAGGGATGGAGATGGAGCCGGCCACCACCCGGTAACCCGTAGCAACGCCACCATGGGCTGCAGTGGGAGGAGCCATCGCGTCTCCGAGCGCCTGGATTGGCTGGGAACAGGTGTTCCGAGGGTCCGTTAAAGGGAACGTGGAGGGAGTTGTTCGGGAAGGGGCCGCTGCCAACACGAGATGGAAACACGTTAATTATTTACCTCTAAATCTGTCACTTAAACATCCATCCTAGAATTACGCAGCAGGAAGTACACGAGGTGGAACGAGCGCAAAATGATTTTTTTTAAACGTTAAAGCTTTTGCACAAACACTAATCCTGCTAAAACTAGACGGAGTAGATTAATCCAGATTATCTGCCTCTGTGCTTCTCATCTAACACCAGACTCAAAGGGATAGTTTGACATGTAGAAATGAGGCTTTGACAAATAAGTTATAAACATCTTACCTGTGGCAGATGGTTTTTCCAACAGCTTTGGTTTGGAGAAACTGAGTTGAATCGTGACAAGACTGATGAGCAAAAGGCTAGTCCGAGCACGGCCGAGAACAAAGTGGGTTCCTTTCATAGCCATTTACAGGAGAGCAACTTTATAAATCTTTAAAACTGCCAAATTAATACTTTTAATTTGAAAAACACCAATTAGTGAAGAATACATTTACAGAGCAGATGCATTTATATCCGTTAAGGTTGATATAAATTGTAGGGGTGCGAATCTCTCAGTGTCTGGAGAATCGATTCGATTCAGATTTTTGGTGTCACGATTCGATTAAAAATCGATTTTTCGATTCAGAAACGATTTTTGATTCAGAAACGATTTTTCTATTATGGTCATGAATTTAGTTTCAGTTTTGTAACTGACAAGCTGAAAAGAATAATCAACAATGTAAACAAATGGAACATTTATTTAAAACAATAATTTTAGGTTCCTTATTGTATCAAATTTTTTGCATCGTTTGATATTTATACCAAAAATAGGAACAAATAATACAGGAATGCATTAAATTCTGAAACTTAGATCAACAGTATTGGGTTAGCTTTTTGCTCTGTTACTTATCGAAGATTATTGTTTGAATTGATTGTTTAAACTTGTTTTGTTTTTGAAAAAAGGGGCAGATAAAATAAGATTTCTTCTTCTTTCTGCCACCTTTCATTTTATATATTCTTTCATATACAGGTGATCCCCGACTTACGAGCGAGTTCCGTTCCTCCGACTATCTCGTAAGACGAAATCTCGTACGTCAGAACACAAAACACGTGTTCTCTTAAGTCCGGATTTTCGGTCGTAAATCGGAAAATTTATGCTAGCGCTACTACGAACACTCGTTTTTCATCACAAATGTTCATACTAGTTCATAAACATGCTCAGAAACTTGTTTCCAAACGATTAGCTAACACACTTTCATCTAAAAACACATAAAAGTGCTGTATTTTCTGTATGTTCTTTACAAATTTACTGCTCGTTCGCCAGCTCGTAAGTCCGGAACCTCGTACGTAAGAGCGCTCGTAAGTCGGGGACTACCTGTACTATGAGCTATGGTTTTATTTTCTTTATCTTTTGGGTTTTAATGTAAAATAAATAAATCAATTTTGGGGCTTTTAGAATCGATTTTGAATCGCCAGGACTAAGAATCTAGATTCTAGAATTGATTTTTTTCCCTGCACCTCTAATAAATTGTATAAGGTTATACAGTATTTACTTTTTTTATTTAAAGTCTTTTATTCCTACAATGTAAATAATGAGAATAAAAATGTTACTTTATTTATAAAACAAGTCGTTAATTTAAAACCAATGTTTTTTGTCAAAATTAAAAAGACAAGGTAAAGAAAAATAGTTTCACTCCGGTTGTTTTTATTGACAAAACGCTTTCAGTGTTTTCAGTGAAGCAGGAAAAAAAAACCGCTAATTTATCGTTACAAGAGCTACTTTTAAAACCACAATCGGTCTCGTTCTTCAGGCCCTGAAACTTTTTTCCGCACGATTTTCAAATATAATTTGCGTCAAACTTGATTCCCATCATGTGCGCTCACAACCTCCGTCCAACACCAGGGAAAAAACAAAAACAAATAAAAGGAATCCGACGTTTCGGCTTCAAAAGCTGAAGGAACAAATACAAGCAGAAACTCGAGGTCACGTCGAATAAAAGTGTCAGAGAAGACGTTTTAAAGAAAATAAACTTATTTGTGCAGCTCATCTTTAAAAGAAAGTTTTTCATCCTTTCTTTTGTGAAATTTGACACAAGTGTTTTCTGAGACATATTTAGTGTAACATATAGAAAAGTTAAGTGTAAATGCAGCTACTTTGCCTTTCATCAGACTCATTTCACCATTTCATGTGAAAGTCCATAAACCTGTCAGCATGATGCTGAGCAGGAAGGTAAACAGTAAAAACAACAACAAAAAAACAATGAACATGTTTTTTACTCCTGAATGGCTGCTGCAGACAAACCCAGGCTGTGCAAAAGTTTCCATCACACTGCTCACAAGATCCTCACGAGTCCATTAACTCCTAACAGAACCAGTTTGTGTCGCGTGGATTCTTTGATTTTATGCAGAAAAAAAGACGATTAAGCTTCTAGAGTGCAATTATTACGATCCAGTTTCTGGTCTCACAAACTGACCACGATCCGGCTTCACTCACTGAAACCAAAACTTGTTTTACAAACAGGCGCTGCAGCAGAGCATCTATAAACTCCTCGGCTGCATCACATCGCATCATTTTGTGCTTCTCGTTGCTTTACCGCTGGACTCTCTTCTTCTGCAGCTTCAGGGCGCACCTCAAGCAGCTTTAACTAACTTTTTGACGCGTTGGGAGCACAGCACTGGTTTCACTGGAGGTTTATTCTTTAAAAATAGTAACTCTGAACGTCAGACCTTCTAAAAATCTATTTATAGAAAAGTAAACTACTTTTGTTTCTTTGCTAAATACTTTTTTTTTTGTGTGATAAAAATCGCTTAAGGTACCCTAAAAAATTACTTTCATGTAATACTGAGCTGAGCAACATTTGATTGGTCAAGAGGCAGACACTCACTACAAGAACTAAAAGGCCAGTTCAGATATTTTGAAGTGGGGTTTTATGGAGAGGTTGTGAGCGGTCAATATCTTACCTGTTGTAGATAGCAGAGACCTCCATTTGGAGAATTAGGCCCTGTACACACGTAGCCTGGTGTTTGAAAAACGAATATCTGCACAAAAAAAATATCTCCGTACATACATGTTCAGATATTTAAAATGTTCGTCTACATGTCCCCGTTTATTTTTACCACAGAGCATTGTAAAGAATATGCTGAACCCATAGGTGGCAGTGTAGTGCAGTCACAACCCTTCAAAGCGAACCACAACTTCCTGTTATTATTTCTTTTCTTTTTTTTCATTTGTGTGGACAGACAGGTTGAACTACTATTAAATATTGTGTTGGAGTACAAAGTTAATAAAACGCAGGAAAATGTCGACTGGGAATCATGTCAGAGCAGGTATGTTGACATTTTAGCTTTTATTTTTCGCCGAGCATTATGTGACGTCAGCGCTGCTCCAGCTGGTTCTGAAAGTCCACACGCAAACTCGAACGCGGAGAATTCTCAAATCTCCACTTTGGTCGGAGTTTTTTATTATTATTCGTTTATAGTTACATCAACCGGAGTTCACGTGTGGATGAAAGGCCAAACCGCATGATGATAAACTGTTCGGTTTTACTGATATCCGGCTACGTGTGTACAGGGCCTTAGTTAAAGTTTGACCGGATTGACGAGCTGACAGATGGACCAAAACAGATTTCTGTCATCTAAAAACAATTTGAGCGTTCATATCAGTTCATGCGCAAATTATTTTATAAACTTTTAACCACTGTCGCCATACTTTACACATAAACGTTACTTTTTTTATACATTGCTGAGCCACTAGGATCTATAAATGTACTGAAATTTACCGTGTTTTTATGATAGTGCCGTTTCTTTATTCAATGAGGGACCTTTTTTTTCTCAATTATTTTGGTTTTTAAACAAACTAATTATAATTAGCTCAAGAAATACTTTTTATACTTGCCACTCTATTTTCTTTCAACTTTCACCTTGAAAATGTTTTTTTGGCAGCAAAAAAATCATAAAAATAAGTATTTGCATGAACCGCTGTTCTGAGGTTGTTTTAAAAAAACTATCTACAACAGGTAAGATATTACTTATTCATACTCTTTCCACAGAAGCCCACTTCAAAAGCCCTAAACCATCATTTTAAAGACTAGAGGACTTGGGACAGGCTGCAGAATCCTGGACGTGTCCAGACTGAACACATGCTCCATGTCCAGATGTCCCCGAGCAGGATTTCACAGAACGGTTCCTCGTCATCTTAAAACTATAAGAAACAAAAGGTCGGATGTAGAATTAGCTTGTGGTTTGGGTTGGCCGCTGCTGTCGCAGTAAAAACAAACAAAACAAACAAAATAAAACATATATGTTAAATAAATAAAACCCTAAATGACCTAAAGAAAATGGCCACTTTCAGTAAAAGGCATGATCGTGTTTTCAGTCTGCGTAGTGACTCTTTGAATTTGGTCAGGGTTTAAGTGCTGGGGCTACTCGTGCAGGCGGCACAATCTGTGGTCAGCTTTAAAACAGTCCTGCCTTGTT
>JBBPBX010035180.1:0-24847 GCA_038048925.1 Garcialebias charrua
TTGATGGATGGATGGATGTTTGATAGATGGATGGATGGATAAAGCTTGGACCTCAGTCAGTAAAGAATCCATATGTCTGGGTTTAGGAAGGTAGGATGTTTGATGGATGATGGATGGATGGATGTTTGATGGATGGATGTTTGATGGATGGATGAATGCATGGATGGATGGATAAAGCGTGGACCTCAGTCAGTAAAGAATCCATATGTCTGGGTTCAGGAAGGCAGGATGTTTGATGATGGATGGATGATGTTTGATGGATGGATGGATGGATGGATGTGTGGATGTTTGATGGATGGATGGATGTATGGATGGATAAAGCGTGGACCTCAGTCAGTAAATAATCCATCTGTCTGGGTTCAGTAAGGCAGGATGTTTGATGGATGGATGGATGTTTGATGGATGGATATATGTTTGATGGATGGATGGATGTTTGATGGATGGATGGATGGATGTTTGATGGATGGATGGATGTTTGATAGATGGATGGATGGATAAAGCTTGGACCTCAGTCAGTAAAGAATCCATATGTCTGGGTTTAGGAAGGTAGGATGTTTGATGGATGATGGATGGATGGATGTTTGATGGATGGATGTTTGATGGATGGATGAATGCATGGATGGATGGATAAAGCGTGGACCTCAGTCAGTAAAGAATCCATCTGTCTGTTTTCAGGAAGGCGGGATGTTTGACTCACCAAATACCAAATGACCTCTTGGACTAGCTGAAAACCTGTACATGTAAAAATATGAAAAAGTTAAAAAACAATTCTCAAGTTTATACAATACACTTATACAGTATTCTGTATTATTCAGTATTCAGTATTCCAACAACAGTATTCTTATACCTACATAAAACTGCAGTCAACGTGATGACGTAACGAGGCTGCAACGTGATGACGTGATGACGTAACGACGCAGTTCGTCCGTCTGCTCACTGCTCAGAGGTAAAAAAAAAAAAAAAGAGCAGATTTAGCACAAAAATGACGTTGGAAACATTAAAACCCCTCTACCCTATTAACGCATGTTAAATTACAGCGTTAGTCACGCTGTTATTGTGACGTGACACGTTCACGGTAGTGACGCTAACGCGACGTGCGTTTAATTTTGTCTTCGTCGCGTTAAGACTCTAAATAACCACTAAAAACATCCACAAGTGATGCATATATAGTATCGCTGATTTATATAAATGTCTATAAAAGTTTTCAACAGCGTTGAAAGGTTGTCACGCTTCTGAAGTGAAGTTACGTTACATGCTAACGCTAGCCGCAGCTAGTTTGAGCTGCGTCTTTCTTCACGCACTCAAAACTCATGCACAGATACTTCCTAATTTATCTAAATGTTGATAAAGTTTTCTACAGTCTTCACAGTTTGTGACGCTGCGGTTAAAGTCACGTTACTACTGGATTAGGTTAACATTTCCTTGAGATGATGTCATCAAAAGCAACAAAAAATTTTTTTTAATTCTTACCTGAATGAAGTCAATACACTCTGACACTCTGTCCACCTACCGCTGCAAAATTTTATTTAAATCGCTCTCCAAAAATAATCTCCGCTCACCTACATGCACTCAACACACGACGCCATAACTCTGCACGTGTAAGCTCAAGGGGCTTTAACTTTTAAAAACTCGGTCACCTGAGGCCCCGCCCTGAGCCCCCGCCCACTACAGGGTCTCCACATCACGAGAGGAGGGGCGGCGTTGGAGTTTCGCGCGGTCTCCACATCACGAGAGGAGGGGCGTTGGAGTTTGGCGCGATGTGTATAAGTTGCAATAATTACACACATCCACACAGGTGCGATTAGCGCATCCGACACACAAACTGATACACACTACACACACAAAGTCGCGAAGGTGCGTTGCTCGACAATTTTATAAATGTAAATAACTTTTTATTAAAACAATTTTAAGTGTTGAAGCACATTCCAAGTCATCCAGGGAGCCATTTAGCCACAAGTTACGCTGATATTGATGAGAAAAAACAATGTTTACATATTAATATATTTGGATACAATCTGTGATTTATCCGGACATTGGCAAAGGCTGGCTAATACCAAATGTCCCGATAATGTCGGTACGTAGTCTGGCGCATAGGCGGGCCAATACGCTTGCACCAACACACACACACACACACACACACACACACACACACACACACACACACACACACACATCAAAGACACTAGAACTTGCATTTGACCTGCACCTGCACTCTTGATCTGCAGCTAACCCCTCACATCACACAAGCTGCCAAGCAAAACAAAAAAACAAACTAAGAAATAATAAAAACAAATTCAGTATAGAGGATAAAGGTACCCTGAATCAAAGGATCCCTTGTTGGTTCCATGCTGAAGACATGAGTAGACATTTCACTGCCCAACAGGTCTTGGATGAGATATTTTCAGGAGCTCAGGAGGAACAAGAGGATGAAGATGTATCTGAAGAGGAAGATGGGGAATACAAATTTGATGGGCTTCCGGAAATATGGAAAAAATTGGAAAATTATGGATGAGATTGACCTGAGAGGCTACATACGGCTTTTGATATTAGCAGGTGTAAATAGGTCCCGTGGCGAGGCTACATACAGTCTCTGGGATGCAGAGAGTGGAAGGGCAATTTTTCGTGCCACAATGCCGCTGAAAACTTTTCACACTTTCTCAAGAATGCTGCGATTTGACAACCGTGAGTCAAGACCAGCAAGGCGTGTGACGGACAAACTTGCAGCCATCAGAGAAGTCTGGGACAAGTGGGTTGAGCGTCTGCCATACCTCTACAATCCTGGGCCTGAAGTCACAGTAGATGAGCAGTTGGTTCCATTCAAAGGTTTTTTTTTTTTTTTTTTTCTTTCGGCTTTATTCCCTGCGTTAGGGGTCGCCACAGCGAACTGGTCGCACGAAGATTTGGCAGTTGTTTTTACGCCGGATGCCCTTCCTGACACAACCACAGACCACCGAGCAACCACAGCCCTCTGTGTGGAGCAGAGAGCTGATATCTAGGGTTCCCGGGGGAGCAGATGGTGGGGGTTAAGGGCCTTGCTCAAGGGCCCAGAGTGGGGCAGATGAGGGTGGATACAAGTGTGACCGCTTCACTTATCCCACCCACATCTTTGATGTTGTCGGTACCGGGGCTTGAACCGGCGACCTTCCGATCACAAGCTCACCTTCTTAACCTTTGCGCCACCACTCCCCTCCTGCGCCACCACTCCCCTCAAGATTCAAAGGTATTTTTTTAATTTTCATATATGCAATGTTACTTACCTGAAATATTTTTTATTTTATTTTATTGTGATGTAAAATCCTTGATTCATGCAGTTTTCTGTGACACACTCAGTGATTGTAATCTTTTTTTTTATCAACAGGTCGCTGTCCTTTCCGGCAGTATATGCCAAGCAAGCCAGCAAAATATGGCATCAAAATATGGGTGGCCTGTGATGCAAAATCCAGCTATGCATGGAATATGCAAGTGTACACAGGGAAGCTGCCGAGTGGAGCACCAGAGAAGAACCAGGGGATGCGGGTTGTGCTTGAATTGACAGTTGGACTGAGGGGGCACAATGTCACATGTGACAATTTTTTCACCTCCTATGAACTCGGCCAGCAGCTCCTGAAAAGGAAGATGACCATGGTTGGCACCGTTCGGAAGAATAAGCCTGAACTCCCCCCTGCACTCCTCGCAACAAGAGGCAGAGCGGTCTTCTCATCAAAGTTTGCCTTCACTCCCACCACCACTCTTGTTTCTTATCTTCCAAAACGGAACAAGAACGTGGCCCTGCTGAGCACACTGCACAAGACGGCTGACATCAGTGATCGTGAGGACAGGAAGCCAGCCATCATCCTCGACTATAACTGCAATAAAGGAGGTGTGGACAACCTTGACAAGGTTACTGGAACGTACAGCTGCAGAAGGATGACTGCACGCTGGCCCCTGGTCATCTTCCATAACATCATTGATGTGTCCTCATATAATGCCTTTGTGATATGGCAGGAGATCAACCCGACCTGGATGTCGGGGAAGAAAAACAAGAGAAGGATGTTCCTTGAGCAGTTGGGAAAGGCTCTTGTCACCCCGTGCATTGAGAGAAGGGAGCGCCTGCCCCGCACAGAAGCCTCTGCAGCCATTGTGGAAGCTGTTCAGAGAGCTGAATCTTGTCCTGATCCACCTGAGGCTGCAGCTGGGTCAGTCAAAAGAAAAAGGTGCCAGTTCTGCCCCTGGAAGAAGGACTGCAAGACAAAAGCTGTGTGCTGCACATGTGAGAAACACATCTGCAAAGCCCATTCTCACGTTCACACATACTGTCCTACATGTGATAAATATAGTAGAAGGTGAAAATTGTTCACAAAATCAAGCAACATTTTGTTTTTTCTTGTATTATACATCCATCCATCCATCCATTTTCTTCCGCTTATCCGGGGTCGGGTCACGGGGGTAGCAACCTAAGTAGGGAGGCCCAGACTTCCCTCTCCCCAGCCACTTGGAGCAGCTCCTCTGGGGGAATCCCAAGGCGTTCCCAGGCCAGCCGAGAAACATAGTCCCTCCAGCGTGTCCTGGGTCTTCCTCTGGGTCTCCTCCCGGTGGGACATGCCCGGAACACCTCACCAGGGAGGCGTCCAGGAGGCATCCTAACCAGATGCCCGAGCCACCTCAACTGGCTCCTCTCGATGTGGAGAAGCAGCGGCTCTACTCCGAGTCCCTCCCGGATGACTGAGCTTCTCACCCTATCTCTAAGGGAGAGTCCAGACACCCTGCGGAGAAAACTCATTTCAGCCGCTTGTATCCGAGATCTCGTTCTTTCGGTCATAACCCAGAGCTCATGACCATAGATGAGGGTAGGAACGTAGATCGATCGGTAAATTGAGAGCTTTGCCTTTTGACTCAGCTCTCTCTTCACCACGACAGACCGGTACAGCGCCCGCTTCACTGCGGACGCTGCACCTATCCGCCTATCGATCTCATGCTCCAGTTTTCCCTCATTCGTGAACAAGACCCCGAGATACTTAAACTCCTCCACTTGGGGCAGGACCTCCTCCCCGACCTGGAGAGGAGAGGAGTTTGTTGTATTATGAGAGAAGTATTTTTATAATTCACTTCCTAAAAATTATTTAAAAAATAAACGTGACAAAAAAGTTCCAGATTGTTGACTGTTTTTTCCCTTTCAATTTAAATAATTCAGAAATAATTACTTTACATTTATATAATAGCCATAATAAACCTTTACTGTGTAAAAGAAAACTGTTTTGACAGTTGGTTTGTGGTAAAAAAAAAAAAGTGTAATACTGTTAACTGGTGATTGTCTTTTTGTATTGTGTAACAAAAATACATGATAAAAAAAATAAAAAATTGAGATGCATTGATAAATAACAGGTTGTTTCATCGTGGAAAATGGATTTTGGATTTAAAGTTCAATAAAGCTGCTTTATTTTGGGTCTTTGGTAGTGCGGGTCATTTTTGACCCGTAGGACAAGGGGAGTAAACAGAATGTTAAGATCGCAGATCCATCCATCCATCCATTTTCGTCCGCTTATCCGGGGTCGGGTCGCGGGGGTAGCAGCCTAAGTAGGGAGGCCCAGACTTCCCTCTCCCCAGCCACTTGGAGCAGCTCCTCTGGGGGAATCCCAAGGCGTTCCCAGGCCAGCCGAGAAACATAGTCCCTCCAGCGTGTCCTGGGTCTTCCTCTGGGTCTCCTCCCGGTGGGACATGCCCGGAAGGCACCTAACCAGATGCCCGAGCCACCTCAACTGGCTCCTCTCGATGTGGAGAAGCAGCGGCTCTACTCCGAGTCCCTCCCGGATGACTGAGCTTCTCACCCTATCTCTAAGGGAGAGTCCAGACACCCTGCGGAGAAAACTCATTTCAGCCGCTTGTATCCGAGATCTCGTTCTTTCGGTCACAACCCAAAGCTCATGACCATAGATGAGGGTGGGAACGTAGATCGATCGGTAAATTGAGAGCTTTGCCTTTTGACTCAGCTCTCTCTTCACCACGACAGACCGGTACAGCGCCCGCTTCACTGCGGATGCTGCACCTATCCGCCTATCGATCTCACGCTCCAGTTTTCCCTCATTCGTGAACAAGACCCCGAGATACTTAAACTCCTCCACTTGGGGCAGGACCTCCTCCCCGACCCGGAGAGGGCATGCTACCCTTTTCCGGCTCAAGACCATGGCCTCGGATTTGGAGGAACTGATCCTCATCCCGGCCGCATCACACTCGGCTGCAAACCGCTCCAGCGAAAGCTGTAGATCACGATCTGATGAAGCCAATAGGACCACATCATCTGCAAAAAACAGAGAAGTGATTCCAAGGCCACCAAAACGGATCCTCTCAACACCTTGGTTGCGCCTAGAAATTCTGTCCATAAAAGTTATGAACAGAATCTGTGACAAAGGGCAACCTTGGCGGAGTCCAACTCTCACTGGAAACGAGCCTGACTTACTACCGGCAATGCGGACCAAGCTTTGACACCGGTCGTACAGGGACCTAACAGCCCATATCAATGGACCTGGTACCCCATACTCCCAGAGTACCCCCCACAGAACCCCCCGAGGGACGCGGTCAAATGCCTTTTCCAAGTCCACAAAGCACATGTAAACTGGTTGGGCAAACTCCCACACACCCTCCAGGACCCTGCTGAGGGTGTAGAGCTGGTCCAATGTTCCACGACCAGCACGAAAACCACATTGCTCCTCCTGAATCCGAGGTTCGACTATCCGACGGACCCTCCTCTCCAGAACCCCTGAATAGACCTTACCAGGGAGGCTTAAGAGTGTGATCCCCCTATAGTTAGAACACACCCTACGGTCCCCCTTTTTGAATAGGGGAACCACCACCCCATGTCTTAAACATGATAAAGATTTATTGACAGACACAGGTTAACAGAATAATCAGAGTATAACAAGAAATAGATCAATTCTTTGTGCACAGAGAATGGATGAGCAAACGTAGACCTGTCGCTCCCGAGGTCCTCCAAGAATGCTGAATCTCCCTAGCTGTTGTGTGATAATATGCGGCTTCTTCTGGTGTGTGATTGGCTGTTCTACTGATAAAATCCTGGTTGCCGGGACAACGGTTATGAGCGGCCCCAAGGTCTAATACTGTCCTGTTTAAGATTCTTTACATTATTGTGTGTGTGTGACTTCTCTTTGTCTTTGTTAAGACATAAAGAGTTTAATGTATTATGTGTATTTTTATATACTTCTGTACCATGGACTTTATGTGTATGCACTAGTTGGTCTGTATTAGAATGTCACTATGTGTGTGCTTTATATTTTAGTGATGTTCTGTGACTCAGTTTGATTTCTGCCCTTCCCTAGGAATGTAGAAATCCCTGTTTGGCCTAAACTGTGTTGTTGAAAAACACCAGTTCCACTTGTGTGAAATAACAGCTTCCAAGCTACTACAAGGCACAGTAAACATGTTTGCACAAACATTTGTGAATACATTGATAATACTTTGTTTACAGAACACTTGTATATTAGTTTCAATCAGAATATCATATTAAAAGGTATCTAATTCTTCACACCCTCTCTTGACCTATTAAAAATAGGTCAAAATAACCTGCACGACCCCACCTGCATCCTCCAAAGAGGACCCCAACATAACAACCAAAAATCAACCCACAAAACCAAAAAATCAACCCACAGAACCAAATAACCTAAACCACATCTACAAATCAACTACAGTGCGAAACACTCACTGCCAAAAATCAACCTCCATCTAACTCCATTTACCTCTGTCTGACTCCAAAATTAATCACCAAATCAAATTGTAAAACTATGCTGATCTACACTACAAAATCATAAAGGATAAATACAAATAGATTAAAATGTAACAGGATAAATTCAACTCCACCTCAAGTCCACCTCCAACCACTTCATCGCCTCTACATGTATCTGGTTTCAGCCAAATGCATGTGATCACCTCCATCCGGCCACGACACGCGTCTGGCCTGCATCATGGGAAACACAGTCCCACGATCATCCACCCCTCTGGAAACAATCATCCTTGAGATCATTGCTCTCACACATGGTGCAACACACCCCATAAACACGTAAAATAGAACAAGAATAGCCAGCGGAAATGCTAAAAGCTTGAATAGCACCTGAGTCCACGATCCACTAGTGAACCAAGACATCACATCCCCCTGTCCAGCCGGTGCATCCTCCGCTTTCGCCTTCTGAAGTTCTTTCAGCTGTGTCAGGGCTGCTGTCGCCCGAGCCTGGGGGTTTGCGCCCGTTTCATCCGGTATGTAAGTACAGCAGGTGTCCCTGCCGATAATCTTACATATCCCATTCCTAGACCCGACCAACAAATCGAAAGCCAATGTACGACGGAAGGACACTATCCTCTGAGCCCTCAGCTCCTCAGAGGTGCTCTCTAATGCCCGAACCGCCTCATAAATGAACATCCCAAAACGGTAATGTAAGACTTCCACACGCAACATATAAGTCCCCACATCTGCCCCCGGAAAGAAGCCACGCTTCCACTCTACCGGAACCTCTGAACCCCACGTCGACTCAAGCTGTGCCACGCCAGATGTCCACCTCCTTCCCCCTTACTGAGAACCATTAGTCAAAGACGCCATAAATGAGCCGTCAGTAACCGCCACCGGTGCACAAAGTCCAGTCCAGTTGGTGGGCAAGGTCAGAAGCACCTCATGTCCACACAGCCAGGCTAGATCCTCAACAGGATACGTACCATTACTACCGGGTACACCCGTGAACTGTACCCCTGGGTGGTACACCGCTCGACACCTCTCAGTGGGCAGTGAGCCCACCACCACCTGATAAGTCTTGATGTTGAATGTGGTGCACACAGACAGGGAACTGTCCACAAGATGTCCAATCAGCAAACTGACCCAACACCACCGGCTGCGACAAAGTACTCAATTCGCACCTCTTAGGCTCACATTGCAGGTGTTCTCTAACGAACACTCTGGAGCTGATCTGGAGCGCACAGAATGACACCCCCTGCTCTAATGCCCCCACCTGTAGGGTAGGTGCTGAGACAGGAAGCTTGGCGCAGATGTAACACGCAGATGCCTGACGCCCTCTGGCTAAAAAGTGTGCATACCTGTACCAGCTGTTCATCCGAAAGCTAGAAGACAAATTCAAGGCCAGATGATCACTATCCTACACTTGAGACCACGCTCCGAGCTTGGGGACGTCTCTCCTGTCCCTCAGATGGGTGACAGGATAACACCTAGGGCACACCAGAATGATGGAAACCAAAATCAATGACACCACACCCCCTACCATAAAAAGCCTGTTATGTACATCAGTCATGCTGAACCTAATCAGAAACCTTTCACAGTGTCTAACTGTGAACCCTGAAATGTGATGAAATACAACAAAAACACAAATTAACGCCCTCTCAGTTAAATCGGTAGAACCTGAAAGGGTGAATGCATATAAGCAAACAGTGTTGAAAGTCCGAACACTCAATGCATGCAAAGCTTACAAAATCTTCTTTTCTCCTCTTTTTTTTTACACAGGAATCACGGGATCATCACCTGCAAGGCAAAATCAGTCTTAAAATGAACACAACACCCTTCTAGGCTTGTTATAGATTAACCGATTCGACCGGATATCCGGTTTGACAAGCTAGCGATGTGGTTGCATCGGTAGCAGCCACGTAAACCAACAGCAACCAGCCACAAATTCAGAGATGAACCGGTTGAAAAGACACGGACCGGGTATCGCGAGACTTGCTGGGTTTACAATGCGTTTCTAAAACAACGCGAGAGCGAAGCTATTCTCACGCATGCGCCATAGCTCACCAAGAGGACGAGCATGGATGTAAATAGTAGCCGCGCGCTAGCGAGTCACCGCGAAAGATTTTCAACACATCAGCCAGACAAAAATCTAAAGTGTGGAACGTTTTCGGGTTTTACTAGAAGGACGGAAAACTCGACAAAAGCCACGCTATTTGTAAGCTATGCAACGCACCTCCGAAGTACACTGGTAGCACAACAAACCTCGACCAACAACTTTTCAAGCCTCACAACAACGAGCAGGAGCATGCAGCTGCCACACACAAAGCGACGGGTAACGTTATCACTAAATTTTACGGGCAACTCTGTGATTGTTCACGAGCTACACAGGCCTTGAAGATCTCTTCCACACTGTAGTAGCTCTGGACCCCCGTTTTCCCTGCCCTTCCTCAGTAGTAGTGATAACATAGCAAAAGTATGTGTTGATGTGTTTTGAACTTGACCTCTAGCCTTAGAAAAATAGTAAAAATGTTGAATGTGAATAAAAGTTGCACTTTGAGATTTTTATTAATGAAAAGTGCATTATAAATTGAATTCATTATTATTATTATTATTATTATTAAAAGTTAAACTTTAGCAGCAAATAGTTGACAGCTAAATCAACTCTAAGCTAAGATTATTAATGTAAAGTATAAACTGTAACACTAACTCAAAAACTCAAAGGTCAAGTCTAAAATCTAATTTTAAATGTGTGATACTTTAAATGTGAGATTTAAAGATTAAAATGTAACTGATCTACCCCAAATACTGATGCTTCTAAGAATTCAAGCAAGTAAAAACACCTCTAAAATTTCAAACACCGTTTTAGTCCTTCTGATTGTACTATAACACCCTGAGTTTTGTTCTTCTCAGATCTTGCTGAGCGATGCACTCTTCAGAGGCAGCGTGGACGTCGATACACCACCACCCTTTTTGGGCTGCAGATTGCTGAAGATAATAATAAAACCAGTTGGGATTAGTTCAATTCCCCGATCCTCTGGCAAGCAAACTGCCCCAACCCAAAAGATGGATGCTCCTCTTCGGCTCCTCTTGCTGTTATTCTGCTTTTGAAGCTGCAGAAGTGCAGCTGCCCCTTTCCTCACAGGGCAACAAAGCAGAGAGAAACATGCAGCCAGGGGGAACTTAATTCCCTACCCTTCTGGTCTGCCCACAGAAGTAAGCGCAAAGATGCTATTCAGCCCACAGCAAGAGCAAAGACGCTTTTCAGGATGCTTTCCACAGAATCAGAACACCTCCTCCGGGACAGATGACTTCCACGCATGAGGAAGTAAACCGTTAAAGCAACAGAAGCCCACACCTTCCTCGATCGCAGTTTTCAGGAATGAAGATGCAGGAAGGCTCATCCACAGCGCGTGTGGACCACTCACTCCAGGTGCAAAACCAGAGCTGTTAGCTTTTGCAGCTCCGTCGACCCGATTTAATGACCTGCGATGCTCTTCTGCAGGTGCGCATAGGTTGAGATGAAAGCACTGGCCCGTCCACTCTAGCTCAGGTCACTCTCTCTTGGAGACCCTGAGAAACACCCAAGGTGTCAGTGGACCTTCAGGCCTCGCATCCTCAGGAGTGATGGAATCAGGGATCTGTAGATGGAAGCTGGACAAAAAACCTATTAGCATTTCAATGTACATTGCATGTGACATTTTAACAATTTCTTCCGAGGGCCATTCAATGTTTAGCTGTGGCCCTGGAAATGGCCTTCCAGTATTTAACTCATAAGGAGTGAAACCTGTACCCCCACTCACAGAAGCTCCCACAGCCATAATGGTACGTCCACACCTAACAGCGTTTCAACTGCAGGAGTGTCCAGTTTACATGCAAAGTCAATGGGGGACGCGCCTCCATGCGCGTCTTGGCGTCGGGCGTCACGTCATGTGCGTGTTGAGCGTGCTGGAAAGCGTTTTTCCATGCACGTGAACCCGCGTCAGCCTCCAAAGCACGCCTCCAACATGCTGAAGATTTCACCGTTCAAACGTTCAAACGCCGTTCAACTCTCCCTGATTGGTTGATCAGGGAGAGTCGGGGGGAGAAGAGAGGGGGAGAGTCCCTATGTGACGCGGAAACGAGGGGACGGGTATTGCGCAACTATGTGACGTATTGTTTGTGGGACACAGAAAAAACCTGCGAAGTCGTGAACTATGGAAGAGAAACTCATTGTAGCTGTGTGTTCGCGACGTCCTTCACGACCAGTCAAGTCTGCTCTACAGGGACAGAAATAAAAAGCTCCTTGCCTGGCGGAGTGCAGTGAGGAACTCTGTATACCGGTAAGCTCCTCCCACACACCCCGCCGCCACACCGCCGCAGTTTCGCGTTCTGGTCTGGATACCACTGTGGGTCTAGTGCGTCCACTTGCGTGCGTGACGAGCTTTTTGGAAGGTGAAACGCTGCTAGGTGTGGACTTACCTTAAGGGCTATTTGTTAGAGCTTCAAGCCAATTAATTTTAGTCTGTGCACAGATTTTTAGCCAATTCACCTTCAGTTGTCTGTGTAACCGTTAGGCTTTTCCCTGTATCTGGGGTAATAGATCAAACCAAAAGCATGCTTGAGACCTAAAGTCTTTTCAACCTTCTACAGATCTGCAATTTTTAAATAGGTACCGTTATCTGATCTGTTTTTAGCAGGAAAACTGTGACTAGGAATGTAATGGTTGATTCAACATTTAATCACCTTTTTGCTGTTTTCTCTTTTAGCAGGCTAGGCCTCCAGCCAGCCGGTAAATGTAACCCACAAACCCGTAAATATTTGAAACCCTTTACCGGTCCGATCATGTCGGTGTAATCAATTAATATCTCATGACCCGGTGTCATCTTGGTCCGAAATTTTCCTTGTTTGTGCGGCCTCCTCATCAGTTTACAGTTATAGAATGAACACACGGTGTATTCTTTCACAAACGATCTGATCAGATAATTCAAATGTGTGTGTGCCACCAGCTGAAAACATCCCTCCTCATCTGGCGTGCACTCACATACTCAAGTCCGGATACATCCTCAAAATTTTCTTCTTTAGAGTCAGTGGACGGACCCCTGTTCCATCTTCATGAGGAATCCACAATCCATCTTGCCGTACTTCAGCTCCATTGTCCAGTCCCACTGTTTCTCTCCATGAGCCGCCCCTTTCCTCCGGGGTTCTGACCACAATTAGATTCCAATTGATACCTCCTGATGCTCTTTTTTATTTTTAAATCAGCTAGACAGTTTCTTCTTGCTGTTTATGATCTGCCTCATGTATGATTTGCTTCCCTTTGTTGTCAAAAACCATCTCTCCTCCACTGAGTGGGTTCAATGTGTGCTCCAAAAGTCTACACAGAGCCCTATCCTCTGCCCTCTGTGCTGACTTTGTCCCCCCTGCAGCTTCGCACACAACCGCGTGTCAAAACCGTGATCTGTCACACTGCAAACCCAGCTTTGAGCTGTCCCTCCTGTTCACAGAAACAACTTCCCTCACAAAACACCACGTGTCCCTCCTGTAATTGCACATCCTCCAGATCTGTTATCACCTGTCATCAACTAGCCTGGTTAAACCCAGACCAGTCATCAACCTACGCTCTCCTCACTTCTGAAACAATAGTCCTAACCCTGTCCCACTCAGTAGATGAGAAGCTCGTCTAACTTCTAATTCCCCTGCTTCCCTAATTTATTGATCCTGACTGAACTGAGTAATGCTTAATAGTATGCAGCTTATCTTTAATCTGGAATTTCAGCTCCTAAGGCCTCATGTATAACACATTCACCCTGCAATTTTCCTAAACGTGTACTCTCATGCCAATGTCTATCCGTTGTATTCAACCAGACTCATGAAAATGCATTCCCCCAAGGAAAAATGCCATCAGATAATTAACTCTTTAAAACCTACCACGAATATTTATGGTGACACCAGTCTACCATGTGAAAACATTTATAAATGTCATTCTACTTCAGGACTCGGGATGGGAGCCCTATTATTCCATATTGTTTCATCTTAGAGCCTTCTGGACGAGGAGAACTAGACAAACAGAACCCACAAATCAGTAATAACCTAAGAATTATGTGACATGCCGGGCCATGCCCTCCTTGTGTTTATGTGTATCATTAAACAAGGTTTTCCTTGTTTGAATCCTGAGACTACGGCTCACGATCGATTCAACCAGGTCAAATGCTAGGCCGAAACCTTCACCGGTTGCTGGCATGAGTGACTCCTAACAGCTGTTTCACATACTCTCGCTCTACATGTGTGAACTTGTTCATCGTTCAGCCTTTGTCAGCTTCAGTGACCAGCAAACTTGTTCCAGTCGCTGTGTCTCGTTCAGGATGCCCCAAGTCCTGACTTCAATTGATTTCAGTTTGTAAATGCTGACAGTTCCATCTAGTTGCTGCTTGGACAGTTAATTGTCGAGGTCTCTGCCTTAGAGGTATGGCTGAGAAAGTTCATAGACAGTCTCTTACTTGAGTGACAGCACTTTGCTTTTGCCCCCTTGAGTGTCTTTGTGTCATTGTTGTTCTTGCAAAGCGTCTTGAGTGATAGTTCTTTCAGCACTGCCTGTCAGCTGTTGTTCGCAGAGAGTCACAGTGAACCGGTGCCAGTGTCAACTTTACACATTCAATCTTAATTGAACCTAAACCGATAACCACAGTCTCCTGATATCAAACGCAGGTGTTACATGTGTTTTGGCTGAATCCTAGCTCATGGAAAATTACATCATGTGCTCTGTAAGAGGTCTGCCTGTCTCACCTCCCCCCTCCACCAACTGTGTACTGTCAGGCTGTACAAAAAAGGACAAATAAAGTCAAAAAATAAAAATGCCAATTAAGTAATTGACCAAAATTTAAAAGATATATGTGACTTGTCTCTATCAGCATTTACCTCCAGCCAATGCACGTGTTTCATCTGGTTCGTACAATGGATAAAAAAGTTACATAAGAGTGGAAGCAACAACTTAGTTTAAAATCAATTTGACCTAAACCCAAGAATTTACCACATCTCTCTCACAGACCTCATCTCCCACTTTCCAGAACCCCTTGTTAGTCTAACTGATAAATTGTCAATCTCTTAAAATCCCCAAAATAATCTTTTTCTGCTCTGTGGCTGAACTTGAACCTCCTCTACCCACATCATCCCTCAATAAATGTTGGTTCATAACACACCACCTTCCCGACCGTTCCTCTGACACTTCCACGTCTTTCTGTACCGCCCTCTCTTCTGGGCTCTTATCCTACCTTCTCCTCTAGCACCAACTCATGTTCTCCGTCTCTACCTCCTGCCTTCTGCCTCTACGTCCTGATTCCTCTCTGCTGTCTCCACTTCCTGCTTACTGTCTTCTGTCAATTTCCTTTTGCTCTTTTCTGTCTGCACTTGCTGTTCACTCTCTCGTTCACCTATCTCTCTCTCAATCTCCACAAGTGTCATCCTCCACATACGTCCATGTAACCTGTAGTAACTCCTGCATGTGACGATGTATGACTGCCCTCCTCCACAGCCTAATGCTGTGGGTTTTTTATTCTTGACTTAGCGTACTATTCTCTGTGTCACCTAATTTCTGTACACTTTGTGCCATTAAACCTAATTGCTCATACCTTTCAACGAGGTGTAGCTGTTTACTATGTTTCGTAGTTAACTCTTTACGTTCTAACAATGTTTTACAGTTAGCCAGTTCTGCTTCGATTTCCTGAAGTTGTTGTTTGTGTTCAATACCTTTAGACCAGACTAACTGAGTCAAATTTACCTCTGATCCTTCTGTTGACTCCACAATTTGTATTAATAAATTTTCCCATTGTTTACATCTCTCAGTGTTTACTGCCTGTAAAATTCTAATTACAGCTTCAACTTTTTCTAATTGTTCTCGTAGTTTCTTGTCGTTGTTCTTTGACGTTTCCCTTAATGTGTGCCATACTTGTTTCACAAATACATTCACTCAAATGCTTTATTTCTCAAACACGCACAGATTTGCTGAGATATGTTGAAAAACACAGAAAAAAGTCTGAGGTAAAAATCTCTGGGTTCAGACTTGCTCCTATGTTAGACAACATCCCCCTCTGGCGGACAAATGTGGCATCACCATACACAACTGGACAGAAGACAAATTTAAATTCACACTCTCTGAGTCCACACAACTAATTAATAACAAATTAATAACACCAAATTCGAATGTAAACGCAATGTCTACCCCTCTTTGTTATTAATAAATTCAAAAAAAAAAAAGATCACAGAAACATTTTTAAATGAATTAAACACGACAACCAATCAGCACCACCTCATGTAATTCATGGGTGTAACACCCCCCTCTGGCGGACAAATGTGGTATCACCATACACAACTGGACAGAAGACAACTTTAAATTCACACTCTCTGAGTCCACATAACTAATAATAACAAATCAATAACACCGAATTCGAATGTAAACGCAATGTATACCCCACTTTGTTATTAATAAATTCAAAAAACGATCACAGAAACATTTTTAAATGAATTAAACACGACAACCAATCAGCACCACCTCATGTAATTCATGGGCGTAACACCCCCCTCTGGCGGACAAATGTGGCATCACCATACACAACTGGACAGAAGACAAATTTAAATGTGCGCTCTCTGAGTCCACATAACTAATTAATAACAAATTAATAACACAGAATTTGAATGTAAACGCAATGTATACCCCTCTTTGTTATTAATAAATTCGAAAAAAGTAAAAAAAAAGATCACAGAAACATCTTAAAATGAATTAAAAACGATACTCAATCAGCACCATTGCATGTAAATTAAGGTCGTGCTTTTCTCTCTCAGACCTCCCACGGTCCTACACCCCCCAAGGCGAATTCCACGAGTCAGTTTGCAAGGCTGACACAGGCACTCCGGGGTAGGTGTCTCCCACGTGACTGCGGTGAGTTCCCGCGAAACACGGAGACACGTAGGTTCACTTCCCAAGTGACTTCCGACGCGTTCCCTGATGAACACCGGGCAACGGGTTAAACGTTACGATGTCAAAACAAGCGGTAGCGACCAGTCTATCCACGAAACACGCATCGGATCCGAGAAAAATCCTGAATGCATATCCGTGTACAAAAGATTGACCGCCTATTCCAGCTACTCGACAATCGAACGCACCCGGAAACGTGAAATGAAACTAGTCAATGAGGTTCAGTTTCCCCCTCCGGCCACTAAGCAGGAGTTACCCCTCCCCCGTGAATCTGGCAGCCACAGAATGCTACTCATGACCGATTCTAACACGTCTTCCCCCAAAAAGTAAGTAATAAAATATGTAAAACCAACGCACGACACATCACATCCCCTAGGACGAATTCCACGACGTCAGTTTGCAAGGCTGATGCCGGCACTCCAGGGTAAGTGTCTCCCACGTGACTGCGGTGAGTTCCCGCGAAACACAGAGACACGCAGGTTCACTTCCCAAGTGACTTCCGACGCGTTCCCTGACGACCACCGGGCAACGGGTCAACGTACGACATCAAAACAAGCGGCAGCAACCAGTCTACCCACGAAACACGCATCGGATCCAGGAAAATCCTGAACGTATATCCGTGTACTCAAGATTGACCACCTATTCTAGCTACTTGACAATCAAACGTACCCGGAAACATGATACGAAACCAGTCAATGAGGTTCTGCTTCCCCCTCCAGCCACTAAGCGGGACTTACCTCGCCCCCGTGAAGCCGGCAGCCACAGAACGCTACTCACGAACTGAACCGAACACGTTTGTCCCCAAAAAAGTAAGTAATAAAATAATAATAAAATATTTACAACGAACACACGACACATACGAAGTAAAACCCAATGAGCATGCGCCACATACACACATACACGCGGCTCTGAACACTGAGCGGCGGGGAGCGCCCGTACCCAAACGAATCTGGTTAAACTGTAACCTGTGCCAGGCCGAACCCAGAGTATTTTAACTTAAATAAGCAGATCTTTATCACAAGATCGTTTTTTGACCAGAGTGCAAAGTAATTTGGATAGTGGGCCGAATCGTCATGTTAGAGTAATTCTCGGCATGACTCACCTTAGTTGTTGTTCTGGAGCTCTGCTGCACTCTCAGGTCAGGAAGCAGTCGTCGTCCTTCCCAATCAGATAGACACGGCTGTCAGAACGTCGAGGGTCACCATTTGAAGGGATTTCAAACGGTGTTCAATGATCAGACGTGTCTTAAACATGATAAAGATTTATTGATAGACACAGGTTAACAGAATAATCAGAGTATAACAAGAAATAGATCAATTCTTTGTGCACAGAGAATGGATGAGCAAACGCAGACCTGTCGTTCCCGAGGTCCTCCAAGAATGCTGAATCTCCCTAGCTGTTGTGTGATAATATGCGGCTTCTTCTGGTGTGTGATTGGCTGTTCTACTGATAAAATCCTGGTTGCCGGGACAACGGTTATGAGCGGCCCCAAGGTCTCATACTGCCCTGTTTAAGATTCTTTACATTATTGTGTGTATGTGTGTGACTTCTCTTTGTCTTTGTTAAAACATAAAGAGTTTAATGTATTATGTGTATGTTTTAGGCATGTAACGGTTGTAATGGGTGTACCGAACTGTTTCGGTACACCACGTTCGGTTCGGTCCATCAGCGTACCGTTTCGGTTATTTTTTCACTCATTAAACGTTATTAACAGGGGAATATATGCACTGCGGAACAAAATTTCCTGGGCGCGTTTCAGCACGGATTCAAACCGTCAGTAGTCGTGAAGTTCATTAGCAGGAATACAAAAAACTATGTTATGCAGAATAAAAGAAATCTGCAGGGATCAGACGTTTACATAAATGAAGATCTAACAAAAAAAATGGAAAAATTGCAAAGGAAGCAAGGTGGTTAAAAAACAAAAAAAATAGCATCAACATGGACAAGAAATGGATACATCTTTATCAAAGCAAAGGAAGGGTCTCAGCCTAAAATGATAAAAGAGCTGACGGATCTGGATGAACACAAGAGATGAAAATGAAACAACTCACACTCAAAATGGATAAAATATACAGTGAAATGAACAAATACATTAGAACATGACAACATACGAAGACTCAGAACCTAAAATATATAATGTTGAAAATGTGATTGATGCAAATTTTTTTCCTGTAATAAAAGATAGCGAATATTATAATGAAGAGCAGTTTAATGACATCAATATATCAAATGGAGTTCTCTCTATTATTCACTTTAATAGCAGAAGTATAAATGCAAACATATCCAAAATAACAGATTACTTAAAACAGTTAAATAGAACTTTTACAATAATTGCGCTGTCAGAGACATGGCTCAATGACAACAACACAAGTAATATTCACATCGAGGGGTATGAATTATATCATATGAACAGAAAAAATAAAAGAGGTGGTGGAGTCGCTCTATTTGTCAATAATGAAATAAAATGTAAATTAAATTGTGAAATGTCAATAATAGTTGATAATATTATGGAAATGATAACAATAGAAATAATAAACAAAAACGATAAAAACATAATAATAAGTTGTGTATATAAATCACCAGAAGCAAATATAGAAATATTCACGGATAAAATCTTGGAGCTAATGGAGAAGAGTTTTAATAAAAATGTTTTTTTGTGTGGAGACTTTAACATTGATATGGGAAATAAAACAGATTCAAATAACATAAGCACATTTATAAACTCAATGTACAGTTTAAATATGTATCCATTGATATCAAAGCCAACAAGAATTACAACTCATAGTGCCACAATAATTGATAATATTTTCACAAATATAACAAATGGGGACGTGACAGGTGGTATCTTAACGACCGACTTAAGTGATCATTTACCAGTTTTCACAATCTATAAAAATGATCAAAGCATCACAAAAGCAGTCCCAATGAAGAAAAAGATCATAAACACGTCAAAAAAAGTTTTGGAAAAATTGAAAGAGGATCTAGACAAACAAGACTGGAATGATGTGTATGTTGATGATGCAAACAGAGCATATGATGAGTTTATGAATATCTTGGAAGCTCTGTATGAAAAGAATTGTGTGCAAACAAATTACACAAAGAGAAATACGATTGATCAACCATGGATGACAAAAGGGTTGAGAAATGCTTGTAAAAAAAGAATTATTTGTATTCATGTTTCTTGAAATTGCGAAGTCAGAGCGCTGAAGAAAAATATAAAAAGTATAAAAATAAATTAGTAGGGATTATAAGGAAACATAAGAAAGAATATTATAGTAAATTATTAGATAAAAGTAATGGTGATATGAAAGCAACATGGCGAGTAATGAATAGTGTCCTGAAGAATCATAAAGCAAAAACTGGTATTTCAAAATATTTTGTAAAAGACAACGATGAAATTCATGATGAAAATGAAATTGTTAATGGATTTAATCAATATTTTGTGAATGTTGGATCAAGCCTTGCAGCTAAAATACCAAAAGTAGATAAAAATGCGATCCACTCAATTACAGGTTGTGCAAATAGTATTTTTCTAAATGGAACTAACAAAGAGGAAATAATGAATGTAGTAAAACATCTTACAGACAAGAGATCTAAAGACTGGGTGGACATGGATATGATGTTTGTGAAGGACATAATGAGCCATGTTATTGAGCCGTTCACATACATATGTAACTTATCATTTTCAACAGGAATATTTCCAGATAATATGAAAGTAGCTAAGGTCGTTCCTCTTTTTAAAAATGGTGATAAATGTGTATTCAACAATTATAGACCTATATCCTTGTTACCACAGTTTTCAAAAATTCTTGAAAAACTATTTGTAAACAGACTAGATCAATTTATAGATAAACAAAATATTCTAAGCAACAGTCAGTATGGGTTTAGATAAAAAAACTCTACATCAATGGCTCTCATGGAATTAATGGAACAAATAACTACTGCTGTTGATCAAAAACAATATTGTATCAGTATTTTTGTTGATTTAAAAAAAGCATTCGATACTATTGATCACACCATTCTCCTTGAAAAACTGAACAAATATGGTATTAGAGGACCAGCATTACAGTGGGTATCTAGCTACTTAAAAGATAGGAAACAATTTGTACAAATAAATGATGTAAGATCTGACCTCTGTAATATCACATGTGGAGTTCCCCAAGGCTCTGTACTTGGACCAAAGCTTTTTATTTTATATGTGAATGACTTGGTAAATGTGTCAGGACTCCTTAAATGTGTACTTTTTGCTGATGATACCACTTTTTTCTGTTTAGGTGAAGATATAGAACAAATGTTGGAATTGATAAAGACAGAATTTGTCAAGATACAAACTTGGTTTAAAATAAATAAATTATCATTAAATCTAGAAAAAACTAATTACATGATATTCGGTAATAAAAAGAAAACTGTTGATGTTCCACTCAAAATTGAGGATGTTGAGATTTGTAGAGTGAGTGAGGTGAAGTTTTTGGGTGTTATCATTGATGACAAACTGACATGGAAACAACACATAAATTCTGTAAGAATAAAAATAGCTAAATCGATTGCAGTACTGTACAAAGTCAGAGACCTATTGAATGATAAAGCTCTGTATTTGTTGTATAACACAATCATTGTTCCACACTTAATCTATTGTATTGATGTTTGGGGGAATGCGTGTAAAACAATCACAAAGCCTATTTTTGTATTACAGAAAAGAGCTGTAAGAATTATCACTAGAAAATAATAAATAATAATAAAATTTATTTGTATAGCACCTTCCTACAATGCCTTGCATTGACCAAGGTGCTTAACAGGATAAAAAGATGAATAAACTGGAACAATAAATCAATGAAAATAGAATAAGAAACAACAGCAATAAAAGAAGGCAATGGAAATAAAAAATGCTACATACTAAAATACCAAAAGTAATAAAAGTTACACACTGAAAGCTTTTTTGAACAAGTGGAAATAAAAAGGCAATGGAAATAAAAAATGCTACATACTAAAATACCAAAAGTAATAAAAGTTACACACTGAAAGCTTTTTTGAACAAGTGGGTCTTCAGTCTGGTTTTGAACAGAGTCAGATCAGAGGTGGCACGCAGCTCAAGGGGGAGGCTGTTCCAGGCTTTTGGGCCGGCAACAGAAAATGACCGGTCTCCCCATTGTTTGTACCTTGAGCGAGGCACCTCCAGCAGGTGTTGACTGGCAGATCGTAAATCTCTGCCGGGCTGATGGGCTTTCAAAAGTTCTGAGATGTACAGAGGAGCAAGTCCATTCAGAGCTTTGAAAACAAACAGGAGCAGCTTGAACTGTATCCTGAACTGAACCGGGAGCCAGTGTAGAGAGGACAGGACAGGAGTGATGTGTTCATATTTTCGTGTGTTGGTCAAAAAGCGCGCGGCAGAGTTCTGTACAAGCTGTAAACGGGAGATGGAGGATTGATTAATACCAACATACAAAGCATTACAATAATCAAGTCTGGAGGTCACAAAGGCATGGATGGCCTTCTCCAGATCACCACGGCTGAGAAATGACTTGACTTTGGAGAGCAGACGGAGCTGGAAGAAGCTGGTCTTGACAACAGAACTGATCTGTTTATCAAACTTTAAGTTGGAGTCAAGCTGCACTCCAAGATTTCTGACCACCGGGTTGAAGTGGGGGAGGGGAAAACCAACACTGGGACTGGGAAGGATGTTGCTGGTGTCATCAGGTGCACCAAATAAAATGCATTCAGTTTTATCTGTGTTTAGGTGGAGGAAGTTTTGAGAGAGCCAGTGCTTAATGTCATTTAAGCAGTTGACAAGAGTGTTTGAACTGAGTGAGGGGTTGGGAGTGACTGGCAGATAGATTTGTAAATCGTCTGCATACATGTGAAAAGACAGGTTATGACGTGCAATGATTGATCCTAATGGCAGCATGTAAAGAGAGAAGAGGACTGGCCCTAGAATAGATCCCTGTGGTACGCCAGAGGTCAGAGGGGTTGATGAAGAGGAGGACAGATCGCCTATCATGACAGAAAAAGTTCTCCCAGACAGGTAAGATTTGAACCACTCAAGCACAGCTCCCTGGAGGCCAACCAGCTGAGACAAGCGGTTGATTAGTACCTGATGGTCGACGGTGTCAAAAGCTGCTGAGAGGTCTAACATCACCAGCAGTGCAGGGTTTTTTGCATCCAGGGACAGAAGAATGTCATTCTGTACTTTGAGCAGTGCAGATTCAGTGCTGTGACGAGCTCGAAAACCTGACTGAAATTTTTCAAACAGGTTGTTGAGCTCTAGAAAAGATTGAAGTTGAATAAAAACAATCTTTTCTAGGACCTTTGATAGAAATGACAGATGGGAAACTGGTCTGAAATTAGAGAGAGCTGTAGGATCTAGGCCTGGTTTTTTGAGAAGAGGCCTGACCACAGCGTGTTTGAAAGCAGATGGCACAAAACCTGAAGATAGACAGCTGTTAATAAATGACAAAACACAAGGACCAATTACATCAAAGGATTGTTTGAACATTTTAGAGGGAATGATGTCCAGAGAACAGTTAGTTGGTTTCATCTGCTGAACCACCTTGGTGAGGTTAGGCAGTGAGACCAGGTCAAATTGGTCAAAAACAGCTGTGGTTATTGCAGAGGCACATGACTGGATGGTGTTGGATGGACTGACAATGTTCTGCCTGATAGAGTCTATTTTGTTGACAAAATAGCTCTGAAAGTCATCGCAGGTAGACTGTGTGGCAGTTTTCAGAACATTGACAGATGGATTGATAACAGACTGGAGTGTGCTGAATAGCGTCCTCGGCCGGTTGGAGCTGGTGGAGATTAAATTGGAGAGGTACTGTGATTTGGCCTGCTTCACAGCATTTTGATAATCACAGAGACAGTCTCTCAGTATTCCCTGAGATACATGAAGCCGGTCGCGCTTCCATATTCGCTCTGCTTTCCTGCAGCGTTGTCGAAGAGCCCGTGTGGTTTCATTGAGCCATGGAGGTGATTTATTCTTTGAAGAAGCCTGTTTGAGAGGAGCGAGAAAACATTACCGTCATCCATCAAATACATTATTTTATCAACTAAAGTTATTGAAGTTCCATGATTTGGTAGACTATAATATTTTATCAGTTATGTATAGGGCTCAAAATAATGCATTGCCTTTAAATATCCAAATGCATTTTGTTAAAAGACAAAGTTGTTATAATCTTAAGGGGACAGAGATGTTTGTAAAACCACAATTCAGAACTAGTTTGAAGGGACGTTCTACCTCAATCCAGGGAATTAGATTATGGAATGGCTTGGAGAATGTAGTTAAAAATGCCAAGTCACTGTTTACATTTAAGAAAATGATCAAAACAAATGTGTTAAAAAATATATATGAAATAACGTAATGTGTAATCAAAAAAGGCGTTCAATACAGGATCAACTGGACTTTATTTGTTGCAGAAAACGTTTCGACTTCTGTCCAGAAGTCTTTTTCAATTCTGAATGGAAGCTGTGAGAACGAGAAGTTTTATACAGGCTTACAAGTCACGCACCAACATATGAAATTGGAAACTGAAATAACACCACAAATTAACTAACATGCCCATTCTATTTAAATTGACAAAACGACACATCCCAGCTTAACAAAAGGGGGTTTGTAACACATACATGTAAATTGAAAGATCACACCTTAACAGTAGGAGGTTCCCTTGAGGTCTCTGTTAGAAGACACAAAACTGTATGTAAATTGACAAACAACACCTCCCAAACAACAACAGAGGCTACTCAGAGAACTTTGTTAGTCTAATTTACAGACAAGGCATCCCTGCTCCCATCCGGTGTAAAACGTTTCGGAATCAAATCCAAAACTGAGTTATAGGTCTTAGACAGTTGAAATCTCAGTAATGTGTATTGTATTAGTTAGAAAATTAGAAAAGAGTTAGTCATTTTGTACTGTTGGTTGAAGATTATTATTGTTTAATCTGATTGTTGGAAAAAGTTGGTTGAAGATTATTATTGTTTACATGGTTGATTATTGTTGTTTAATCTGATTGTTGGAAAAAAGTTGGTTGAAGATTATTATTGTTTACATGGTTGATTATTGTTGTTTAATCTGATTGTTGGAAGTAAGGGGCAGATATAATAAGATTTATTCTTCTTTCTGCTACCTTTCATTTTTTTACATTTTGTACACAATCATTTATGAGATTGTCTTGTATTGTTTCTTTTGTAAAAAAAAT
>JBBPBX010035181.1:0-12055 GCA_038048925.1 Garcialebias charrua
TAATACTCCATCCATCCATCCATCCATCCATCCATCCATCCATCCATCCATCACCTTAACCCATTTATTCCTTTTAGGGTGGCGGGTGTCACTGGTGCCTATGTCCAACAGTTACTGTGCAAAGTGACACAGAGACAAATGAGATAAACATTCACTCTCTCACTCACACCTAGGGACAATTTAGAGTTACCAACCTGCATGTTTCTGGTCTGTGGGAGGAAACCGGAGTACCTGCAGAAAACTCACGTGTGCACGGAGAGAACATGCAAACTCCACCCAGAAAGGCCACCGGACCGGGATTTGAGCTGGGGCAACAAGCTCGCTGAGAGGCAGCAGCTCTACCAACTGTTCCACCGTGCCGCCCTTACTAATACGCAATATACAAAATTTGCAGTCGAGATATGTCTGTGTTTATTTTGCGTATGTGTATTTGTATATATGAAAAAAAGAATTTGGGGAAAAAATTGTGATGTTTCAGGAAAAAATGTTTTCTGATTAAAACATTTTTCTTCATTAGGAAACAAACCACATCATCAATGGCTATTTCACTATTGTGAATTTCTGACACAGAATTGAGAATATTTTCATTCACCAGAATAAGTTTAGGAAAATATCCCAAAAGAATTCCCAAAGTTTATGAACGGTACGACTCCACACTGTAAAAAAAATTCCGTAAATGTACTGTGGAAGTGTGAAGGAATTTTCCGTTATCATTTTTTACAGGGGTTTCTCCATTATTTTTTTTCGCGCAAAGCACCCTGGGAACAAGAACCTTTGAGAAGAAGCGCGAAAGAGGACTCCATTTACCTGGCACCCTAGATTAACAGAAATGTATGTAAATTATACATTTAAAAAAAGTTAAATTACGGGAAAAATCCGTTTTAGGGTTTATGGAAATATCTGTAAAAAAAACGGAGAATGTACTGGCAGAAGATTACCAGGACATTTTCCGTTTTTTTACGGATTTTTTTTTTTACTGTGCAGATGGCGGCGTGCTGGAGCAGCTCTGTTACATTCATTCTGGGATGTTGCTTGTGAAAACTTTAATTCTTCCTTTTCTGGATAAATCGCTTTTTTCTGCGGCCTAAGAAGACTGAGAGACCTGCCAAGTCCAAGTGACGGATCAACATCTGCAACCGCTGCAAGACATCCTCTGGCCCACATCCATCTGCATCTACAACTCTTTTTTATTGTTATTCATTTATTTAAAAGACAAAATAAAACAAATTCATCAACAAAAAAACTTAATACAATACAATGAAATGAAAGGTAGCAGAGAGAAGAAAAAAAATCTTATAATATCTGCCCCTTTTTTCTCATAAATGGAATTCAAACAATAACATTCTTCAGTTAGTAAAATAATAAAACAAAAAATGAAATATTTCTAGTACAACAATTTATATGAGTACACATTATACAGTTTCATATTTTTTCAGCAATCCAAACTTGATCAATTTCTTAAACATGTACATTGACTTGGCACTTTTAATATCATTTTCCAGATTATTCCACAATCTCACTCCTTGTATCGAGGTACATCGTTCTTTCAAACTGGTTCTAAATTTAGTTGTTATGAACATCTCCGCCCCCTTAAGATTATAGCAGCTTTCTCTCTTTGTAAAAATTCTCTGGATGTTCAAAGGTAATGCATTTTGGTGAGCCTTATACATAACTAATAAAATTTTATAATCAATCAAGTCGTGAAATTTCAATAATTTCAGTTTACAAAATAATACATTAGATGGATGATGGCTATGTTTTCGAGTGATAACTCTTATTGCTCTTTTCTGCAAAACAAAAACAGGATTTGTAGTTGTCTTACATGCCTTCCCCCATACCTCAATACAATAGACCAAGTGTGGGACAATTAATGTATTATACAACATATACAAAGCTTTATCATTAAACAAGTCCCTGACTTTATACAGCAATGCAATGGATTTAGCTAATTTTGTTCTTAAATAATTTATGTGAGGTTTGCATGTTGGTTTCTCATCAATAACAACACCCAAAAACTTCCCCTCACTGACTCTACTAATCTCCACAGTCCACACCATCAACTCTAAACTGGAGAACGAGTCTCAACATTTACCGTAATTTCCCTTTGGGATTGATAAAGTACTTTTGAATTAAATTGAATATGAGCCCTTTTCTGTTGCAGCTTTTAAGAAAACAATATTTCTATGTGTGAACTGAACAAGAACAAACCAGAGGGTCTTCTCTTTCAGAAGCTTGACATGAAGTTTGAGGCAGACTTTACAAAGCTGTTTTGTGTGAGAAACAAATAACTCCTGAACTTGTGTCTGTGAACATTTTTACAACCCATCTGCCCTGGGCCGGGAGCTGCAGCTTGTTACTGGGCCCGTAACAACCTGTGCCTCTAAATTCTCTCCTTCGCCGTCAGAAACAAGTACTTTCCATCGCTGCCTCGTGGTTCTTTCACCGAGCCCGCCGCCACATCTGTCACCGTTCCTTTGTGAAGTCTTGAACATCTGTCTTGATAGCTCGAATAGTTTCTGACCAACTAGCTTTAAAAAAAAAAGCTTGAGTCAACATAAACTGACTCAACCCTTGAGCCTCGACTGGATACGAGCGTTTACTGTCACACCTCTTTCGGCGCCGCGCTACGTTTCCCTGAAAAGCTGTAGCTTTTAGGCTGAACATCCCCCGGACACCAACTTTCTTCAGGCATTTTCCTTTTCTCGCCGAGTCTCACTTTGAAGTTTGCTCCTCACGAAGGCTTTGCGCTGTCAAGTGGGATTTGCATATATGATGGGAATAATTGCCTGTCTGAAACGCGATGCTTCTTCTGGGGAAATAAAAGGGACTTTTTCGTCTGCAGTGGGTGGCAAAGGAAGTAAAATATGGTACTGAGATAATCTACTTCACCTTTTCTCACTCCTTCCCTCTCTTTTGGTGGCCCTCTTTTAGGTTCTCCCCCATGGTTTTCCTCTATCTCAGCACTGTCATTCCATCCATTTGGTTTCTTGAGCTGAGTCTGCTACAGTCCAAGCTTCCCCTCAACAGTTCCTCCAGCCACGAGCTTCACTTGCTGCCTCACCTCCCAATCACAGTGGTAAGAAAAGAAACCCATCATGAAACTGCCCTCTCCTGCCTCACATTACATGCAGCCACATTAAAGCAGCGCCGGATAACCGATAAGATTTAAATCTCGCAAAAAAGGTGGACAAACTGTTAGTTGCAGAAAATGTGCAACCGAGTCCCTGAGATAAAATCCAGATGGAGTCCTGCCTGAAAGAAAGTCTTAGATCCTCCCTTCTGGAGGTGGTTTCAGTGCAGCTTCTTTCATCTGGGATTTGGGAGCTGTTTTGCCTCCCGGTTGCACCCCAGATCAGGTGTCTGATTATAAAAAAAAAAACGAGGACAAAATATTTCAGGAATAGAAAATTGAGCGATCTGAAGCTAAAGGGGGTGTTGCTCAGTGGAAAATGAATGATTCCTCCTATCACCGAGTCGCAATTTAATTCAGTTTATTTATACAGCGCCAAGTTACGACAGAAGTCGTCTCAGGACACTGAACAGAAACATTCACATTAAAAAAAAAATTAACAGTTTTTATCTGAGGAGAAGACTGCTTTGAATTTAACTTCATCGCTGAACTGTCATCTTGAGCAAACATGAAGGCGACAGTGGAAAGGAAAAACTCCCTCATGAGGAAGAAACCTTTAGCATTACCAGACTCAGGACAAGCGACCATCTGCTTTGATCGGCTGGGTTTGAGATGAACAGATACACAATGGCAGGTCAAGAATCACATGTTAAGATAGAAATACAGGAACTCCCCAACTTACGAGCGCATCGACATACGAGGTTCCGGACTTACGAGCTGACTAACGAACAATAAAGTTGTACAGAACATACAGAAAATACAGCACTGGTATGTGTTTTTAGATGAAAGTGTGTTAGCTAACCATTTGTAAACAAGTTTCTGAGCATGTTTATGAACTAGTATGTACGTTTGTGTTGAAAAACGAGTGTTCGTAGTAGCGCTAGCATAAATTTTCCGACTTACGACCGAAAATCCGGACTTACGAGCAACACGTGTTTCGTGTTCCGACACACGAGATTTCGTGTTACGAGCACCTCGTACGAACGGAACTCGCTCGTAAGTCGGGGGCTACCTGTAGTATCAAATGACAACTGTTCAATTTTAACAATAAATTTATGGAAATTAGGTCAATTTGTCCTCCAGTAGTCTAACCTTAAGACAACATGATAAGCTAACCCTAATTATATGATTTATCATTTATTAGTCAAATCACAGGAGCTATGACAAAACTGTAAACCAAAACCATAAATTTGAATCTTAGTGTGGATGTGTTTTATATCTTTACTGCACCACGGCACCATTTTGTGATAATATAAAATTTTCAAGGGACCAAAACAGATACAACTGTCAGTACAATGCTTATGCACTGGATTAAGTCAATTAAAAAGCATAATAATTAGAAATTGAAACAGCTTTCTTTATTTTTTTCTATTGTTCTTAAAATGTTTTTTCAATTCTTTTGAAGACAGGTTCAAGTTTATGAACAATGAATTTCCTTTACCTGTTGCAGATATATAGCTCGTTGTCAGGTGGGTAGAGTATTCAAATTTTTTACTCAAGTAAAAGTATTGTTACTTGAACCAAGTATTACTCAAGTAAGTAGGCATCCAAAAATTTACTTGAGTAAAAGTAATAAAGTACTTTGATTATAACCTACTCAAGTAGTGAGCGGAGTACCATCTTGTGTCGTTAAATTATAACATGCAAATGTATTTACAAGGAAACATAACTTTTAATGAGACTGAACATACATTGTTATAAATAAAAACACAAAGGCAATACCAGCCAAAAGGATTTAGAAATAAACCACTTATCTTTTACATTGTTGTAAATAAAATAAAAAAACACAAAGGCAACTGTAGCCCAAATAATTCTGCTAAATAATAATAAACTTGACTTTCTGCAAAACTTTGTTTCTACCAGTAAATGTTGGAACTCATTTTCTTACATTTTGACATCCTATAAACAGCACTAACTGTTTACCAGAATCTCCGACGTCACTCAACATGGCCCGCGCGGAGAGTTTGTTGTGGTCACGTGACTGGTTGGCTTCACTTGATTGGTTACATGTCAGGTGACAATAAGTTACGCAATAATTTTGCTGCAAATGTTTTTACATACTTGAAACAAAAGTAACTGTAGCGATCGGCAGAAAGCCCATAGTAACTGAGTAAAAGTTGTGGTTTTCTCCCCTAAAATTTACTCAAGTAAAAGTATAAGTCTTTCACATTTAAACTACTCTCACAAGTACAACTTTCTCAAAAAGCTACTTAAAGGTGCTATGTGTAACTTTCTGTAAGTGCAGAACTTAGAAAAATTTTCAACAGGCAAAGCATTCTGATCCCTCCCCCTCAGAGCCATATATGGTTCTGAGGGGGAGGCTCTGCTGAAATTCAAATTCAAGCTCTGTTTTTATTGGCTGATTCAAATTCAAGCTCTGTTTTTATTGGCTGGTTACAAACTCTGTTTTTATTGGCTGGTTAAGGATGCGGTCACTCTGTGTTTTTAGTGTTTTTATAAATGCTGATAGAGAAGCAAGGGGACTATAGTTTTTTTCAGAGATTACTTTGTCTAACATCAGTCTGTCAGTAGATAGTGACAGAGTGAAGAAATATGTTAAAAATATATTGTTAGAAAAGTTACAGACTGCACTACAAAGTTACATAGTGCAGCTTTAAGTAAATGTAACGGAGTAAATGTAACTCATTCCTACCCACCTCTGCTCGTTGTCTAAACGATGGGAATTACCCCTTAAAAAGAACTAACACAATTCTTTAGTGCAACTAGAGAATTTGTATTTCCTGCAAAAATTCAGCGTGAATGCTTATTGCAGAAGAACTTGCTGAAAAAACCCCAGCTGAAATTAGCTTAAAAAACATGCTGAAAAGTAGCTGAAAATGTAGAACAAGTGTAAATCGGCAGGAGAACGCAGACAGAACACAAAAATTAAAATGAGTGTGGAAAATGTGGATTTAGCTGAAAAAGCTAAAATTAGCATAAAAACAGCTAAGTAGTAGCTGAAATAACTGAAACTAGCAGAAATAAGCTGAAAGGAGCATAACAAATTGAAATTAGCAGAAATATTTTAATTAGACTTAAAGTATAGCAGAAATTACCATGAAAAGCTTGAATTTATCAGAAAAAAGCTGAATAATAGCTAAAATATACTAATAAGCTAGCTGAAAATGTTGAACAAGCTTAAATTAACAGAAGAAAGCAGAAAGAACACGTTTGCTCAGTTAGGCTGAAAGAAGCAGAAATAAGCACAAAAAAGTGAAAATTATCAACAAAAAAAAAACAACAACTGAAATTAGTAAATAACTACCAAGTACCTAAAATGTCAGAAAATAGCTTAAATTACCAGAAGGAAGTGGAGAGAGCACATTTTTGTTGAACTGGGCAGAAAAAGTTGCAATCAGTGCAACAAAAGTGGAATTAGCTGAAAAAGCTAATTAGCATGGCTGAAATAGCAGAAAAAGCTGAAAGGAGAATAAGAAGCTAGCCGAAAGAAGTTAGACGAAGCACAAAAATGTTGTGGTTAGCAAAAAGATCTTGAAACAAGCACAAAACAGCTGACAAAACCCCAGCTAAAATTAGCTGAAAGAATCTGGAAAGAGTTAAAATTTTCACCAGAAAGCTGAAAGAAGCCGAACCAGAACAAAATGTGAAAGGAGCAGTAAAAGATTGTAAACAGATCTAAAGATTTGATGGATGTAAAATGAGTTAAATTCATTTTCTATGAAAAAAAAAAATGGCAGAAAAGGCAAAATATTTCAAAAAAAGCTAAAGTTGCACCAATACTAAAAGTAATAGCAGGATTGCCCTGAATGAGCTGAACATTGTTTTCCTTCAACCAGGACATTGCGGAGCTGGAGCCGGAGAACTGGGTGGCCGGGCTGGAGCAGACCATGCTCATAGTTCTGGTTCTGGGGCGATGGCTCATGCCCAAAGGGGACATGTCCCGGGATCAGCTCTCCCAGCTTCTCATGGTGTACATAGGACTGGGTGCTGACATCCTGGACATTTTTGACACCTTCAAAGAACCAGAAGTCAAAACCAACAAGGCGGTTGTCGTCACTGGCCTGGCTCTCTTCTCTTGGGCACTCATGCAGTTTCCTCTGGTTCTCACCCAGACCCGACCCACAAACAGCGAGGCTCCTCAGACGGGCAGGGGGGGTCTCCACTGTTGTCACCGACCTCCACCTTCAGTCGCCTCCTGCTGCTCCAGTGAAGTGTGGAGCTTGCTGCTCACAGTTGGCCTCCAAGACGGCCCGTTCCTGGTTTATCGCCTGTACCTCATGGTGCAAGAGCAGGTGCTCAACCAGCTCATGATTTTCTTCACCTGCAAGAACATCCTCGTGGTCCTGTTGGAGCTCTACAGGATCTTTGTGGTGCAGTGCGAGCAGCGGCTCCGCGAGTCGTTGGCGGGGAAGTGCGAAGCGTCGTTGTTCCGCTGCCGAGCCCCGAGGAGCAATAAGCATGACGAACAAGAGGCTGAAGAGGGACACCGTTCAGAGCCGAGCTGTCATCCAGATGTGGAGATGGCAGCAGATAAAGGATCACAGAGCTGTCCAGGTGAAGAAAGGCTGTAAATGTCACGAGGCATGACTCCGGCCCTCAGGGGGAGGGAATGACTTTCACAAGCTGAACCCATCTCTTCAATTTCAGCCTCATTCAGACACTTTCAGCTCTCTGGAGGTTTGATGACAAGAAACAGATGTAAGAGAAGAGAATATCCCCACTGAAAAGATCAGATGTGAATTTCTGCAGCTCCCCTGGATAAACTCTTTCAAAAAGAGAACTGTAAATCACAGACACAAGAGCTGTGGCTTTCTCAGAGACATAAAGTTATTATAAGACAAAGGACTTCTCTGTGCTTTGCCGTTGAACTAATTTCTTTAATTAGCAGTTATAGACTAGCCTGGTTAAAACCAGACCCTTGTCCTTCACTTCGCTTTGTACTAGGGTCTGGGACTTCTCCCATAGACAACGATTTCTCCTGTAGATTTTTGACCGGACCAATCAGAGAACAGAAGGCGGAGTTTTGTTAGTTTAGCCTGGCGAGGTCCAGGCTATTCAGATAAATAGCTCAGAAACCACTCGGTGGATATTTTTTCTGCTACCAGTGTGTAATTATATGGCTCTAATTTACTGACTGTTGGCCTGGATGAAACATTTGAGATAAAATTCGATTTTTTATAATTTATTTTCGTAGCGCACCCGAGGCTGTTTGGAAAATGTCAAACCGAAACAATTTAAATCCAGCAGATTTGACCATTTCGTGAATTGATTTAGGAACTGTTAAGCTCAGGAACACTTCTGATATAACGTCAGCTAAGAAATATATTTTTTCTCAGCAAAGAAATAATAGTTTTTTACCTTGTTTTCATGAAAATTCCTTCGTGGCGGCAGCCATTTTAACTGACGACGTCAGTCGACGTCGTTCAAAACTCCGCCTTCTGTTCTCTGATTGGTCCGGTCAAAAATCTACCGGAGAAATCGTTGTCTATGGGAGAAATCCCAGACCCTAGTACGAAGCGAAGTGAAGGACAAGGGTCTGGTTTTAACTATAGTTATAGACAGGAATTATAATGGTTTTTATTACAGTCTCTGAGAAGATTTGTGTAGAAAACGAGGCTGCTGTTGAAGAGTTAGCTGGTGGCAGTGGTGTGATGTAACTAACAAGTGTTTTGTTACTGTACTTAAGTACATTTTTCATGTATCTGTACTTTACTTAAGTACAGTTAAATGTGGGTACTTTTTACTTTTACTCCACTACATTTTACATTAAATGTCTGTACTTTCTACTACACTACATTTCTATAATGCATTGAGTTACAAATTACTTTCACGTTGCAATTTTTTTTTGTTCTTTAGTTTTGAACCAAAGGTGAGAGGGGAGTTGGTCCATTGAATCACTGCAAAGTGGACAGGTAACATTAGACCCACCTTCAAGAAGAGCTGGACCAATAATGCATGTTCTAGTATATACGTCACTGAGCTGGGGTCACCCACAGCATCGCCAACACACCCACAATGGATTACACTGTGGAGAGTCAGCCAGAACATATGCACCACCCATGACCTTATTAAAAAACTATTGAAAGACTGCTCAGTTCAGCAGGACAGATTCTCTCTCCCAAAAGAGACAGACTGGACTAAAAAAACTTTGAAAACCAACTTCTTCTGAACTTGAACAAGAAATTCTTGCTGCAATATTAAAATGTGTCAGTTCATGGGATGTTAGGAGACAAGAGATGTCTTGACACTCGGGTCCAAGTTTTGAAAATGGTGTCAAGAAGTTAAAATATTGTTCATATTGACCCATTACAAGGTTGACTAGACAGTATTTTAACTAGAGTTGATGACAAACTGGAGTTACTGTACAATGATCAGAGTCTGTTCCTTTGTTAAGTCTAATGCTCCTTTTTTCAAACAACAGACAACTTTTACTTTAAAGTGTGTACTGCAGTTAAAATGACACATTGTTTCTGCTTTGTGTTAAATAAAAAAATGTCAAAGGTAAAATCGTTCCTCTTTCTTATTTTAATTAATGACGTTTAACTCTGCATGTCATCCCTGAAATTGTGACGCACAGAATCACAAGTCCAAGTGTGAACTGTCACACAATATTTTGTAAAAACATGCATTATCTGCAGCATTGTTCTTTAAACTGGAACAACACTTTTAACGTATTACAGAAAATATACATACAGTAGGCACACTTAATGATACTGTGTAGACCATTGCATTAGGAAATACATTCAGCAAGTATTTTTACTTTAATACTTTAAGTATTTTAAAAAGCAAGTACTTATTTACTTTTACTTAAGTATAACATTAATGTGATACTTCTACTTTTACTAGAGTACATTTTTGTCTGTTTATTTGTACTTTTACTTAAGTACAGTGTTTGAGTACTTTCTCCACCATTGGCTGGTGGTGGAAACATCTGATAATGCATTATTTTTTAAATTTAAAAACTTTTTTTTTAAATAAAATGTATTTCTATAGTGACAAAGCAGAGTTGTGTTTGTTTGACTTTGTGCACCATGAGATGGCAGTGTTGCCAAATCAACCGGCGCACAGCATCCCTCTCATCCTCATGGCTGCAACATGCATGATGTGGTTAGTGGCAGCGTTCAACTTCATCATGGGTTTGGTTTGAGCATGAAAATCTCCTCCACAGTTCTGTTTACAAGATAAATCAAGGAGCGAGTTGTGATGAATACACTTTTAGTCAACCTTCAGGCAGTGGCTTTCCAATTAATAATCAAATGCAATCAATCCAGCGGCACCTCGTGACAAGCAGGAGGAGAGCAAAGAGGTCTGCTTCGCTCTTCAAAATTTATTTCCCTCTCGAGCACAATCAGCCCGTCTCAGAACTGAGTGCATTTTTAAAATGGCTGGAAGAAGCACACTCCTGATTATGTGAGACTTGCATAAGTTCAGTGGGATTTGCTTTCTCATCATCGCTCTTTCTCTCTTGTGAGAGATGGAAGGTGCTTTTGGCGGATTTCTCTACAGCCCACAAAAACAAGAGACTCTTTACAAACCTTAACGAGAACAGCGAAATGTTTGAACTGAAGCCCAGAGTCTGAAGGTTTTGAGGTACCCAACGATGGGGACAAACAGCCTCCCCATCCCCTCCATCCAGACAATAACTCTCCTGTCAGATGAGGGCTTGGATGCAGCCCTCCCGCGTTTATGGATGACCCTTTTCACTCTGAGTCTCTTGCACTCGGGCGAGACATCTGCGATTGAAGAGCAGCGACGGCAGTGAGTGGCAATTCAATCAAAGGCCTTTCCAGCACTGCCCTGTATCTGTGTTCGCCAAATTGCCATGCTTCACCTGGCCTTCAGCAGAATGTCAGGAGCCGAGGCTCTGAACGAGTTTGGACGCTTTGTTTCCAACGAGCTCTTGAAAGAAAGACCACATTTGTGTGTTTTTTCTCCGTCTCAAGTCGAACTGTAAAAATAAAAAAAGGGCTGAAAATATGAGAAAGATTTTCTAAAACAATGGCTGAAAGCTACTTCTAAAGGATTTTCTGGAGAGCGCTCTGCATTTCTTCGGCCTGAATAATTAACGAGAGAACCATTCTTTAGGAGAAAGAGGAGAAAATAATAACGGAGGAGAGTCCCCACTGAGATGTCAGTTCTTCCACTAATGCAATTTTGTCTTTGCTTGTTGTAGAGCACCGATCAAAGTCACTTGCAGGCGAGTTACATCATGCAGGGCCAGAAAAAGGCCGCTGCTCATCCCATAGGCTCCAGAGTTTGGGGAAAATGTGGCAGGGAGATGTGGACAATACAAAAGGTTGATGAAAGCACGCCTTGCTTGCGGAGAGAGTCATTTTCCTCTTCAGATTAACTGCATGCTTTAACAAGATTGTGTGGGTATGTGGGAGGATGGGGATGTCAGCTGATCCATGGGCTGCCCTACATAGGCAAAAAGAGAAGAAGAGAGCGTGGAAACTCAAGTCTGCGACTCCACTACATTCAGCTTTGAAAAAAAAGTGTTAAGTCATGAAACAGTAATTTACCTGGATGTCAGTGACTCATTAAGATCATAAAAGGTGATGGTTTTTGTTATCACGCAAGCACAAACTTGAAAATGATGTCTCAGCTGTTGACAGACATCAGTAGTTTGATTCAGAGTCCCATACTTTAAAGCTCCGCTGACATCATCTTTTAACTTTCCATAAAATGGCACAACATATATATATATTAAGATTGACCTCTGATCGTTTTTGCTAAAACAATGTGAAATTAATGAAAATTCCTCTCCAAAATAGTTTAAAATTAGCGCCGTTTATTTACACGGTAAATTCGGGTTTTTCCGGTCACGTGATTGTGACGTTACATACAGATCTCTGCTCCAACGGCACATTTAATACAATGAATAAAGATACAAACGCATCCATCGAATTTAGCCATTTAAAACTTTAGATTTTAGCGATTTGGCTTCAGTTCGTGAAGAAGAAG
>JBBPBX010035181.1:12587-24756 GCA_038048925.1 Garcialebias charrua
TGGAAAGTTAAAAGATGATGTCAGCGGAGCTTTAAAGAGAATCAATACACATCAAGAAGTGTAGGCTATAGAAAATAAAAGGATTGAAACTTTGAAAAGTAAGGAAATAAAAGATAAAGAAGATAAAGAGCCTTAGCTCTTCAGTTCAGTTCAGTTCCTTATGGATGGCAAAAACAAAAAAGTCTTTATTGTTGTTTCAACACTTCGCTAAAGAAGGACTTCATTTTTATTTGAGAACACGTTCATTTCCATACATCACTTTTCCACTTTTGCCTCAACGTTCCTTTGCATTTCAGCAGTCAGTTTGGCAAGAGGCAGGGAGATAGAGTTGAAGTGGCATCTTGATCTGAACCAGTTCTAGAAAAATTATTTGTGACCAGACTAGATCAATTTATTGATAAACAAAATATTCTAAGTTGGTATGGGTTTAGTAAGTAAGTAAGTAAAGTTTATTTATATAGCACTTTTCATAGATAAAATCACAAAGTGCTGTACAACATAAAAATAAAAGATTAAAATAGACAAGAAATACTGTAATAACATCTGATTAATCAAAAACAATAAGCAGTTATTAAGTTTAGAGCAAAAAACTCTACATCAATGGCTCTCATGGAATTAATAGAAAAAATTACCACTGCTGTCGATCAAAAACAATATTGTGTCAGTATTTTTGTTGATTAAAAAAAAATGATACTATTGATCACACTATTCTCCTTGAAAAATTGAACAAATATGATATTAGAAGACCAGCATTACAGTGGGTATCTAGCTATTTGAAAGATAGGAAACAGTTTGTAAAAATAAATGGTGTAAAATCTGACCTCTGCAATATCACATATGGAGTTCCTCAAGGCTCTATACTTGGACCAAAGTTATTTATTTTGTATGTGAATGACATGGTAAATGTGCCAGGACTCCTTAAATGTGTCCTCTTTGCAGATGATACCACATTTTTTTGTTTGGGTAAAGATATAGAACAGATGTTGGAGTTGATGAAGACAGAATTTGTCAAAATACAAACTTGGTATAAACTTAATAAATTATTATTAAATCTAGATAAAACTAATTACATGATATTCAGTAATAAAAAAGTACTGTTGATGTTCCATTTAAAATTGAGGGTGTTGAGATTTGTAGAGTGAGTGAGGTGAAGTTTTTGGGTGTTATCATTGATGACAAACTGACATGGAAACAACACAAATTCTGTAAGAATAAAAATAGCTAAATCGATTGCAGTACTGTACAAAGTCAGAGACTTATTAAATGATACAGCTCTGTATTTGTTGTATAACACAATCATTGTTCAACACTTAATCTATTGTATTGATGTTTTGGGGAAACCATGTAAAACAATTACTGTACAAAGCCTATTTTTGTTTTACGGAAAAGAGATGTAAGAATTATCACTAGAAAACATTACTGTCATCCATCAAGTACATTATTTTATCAACTGAAGCTATTGAAGTTCCATGATTTGGTAGATTATAATATTTTATTAGTTATGTATAGGGCTCAGAATAATGCATTACCTTTAAATATCCAAATACATCTTGTTAAAAGACAAAGTTGTTATAATTTTTTTCCTTTAACAGATGGCCTCCCTTCTCACCTTAAAGCCATCCTCTTCACACCATTATGATAAAAAAAAAGTATTTAAATTTTTTTTAGGAAAGAAGGAAAGAAAGGAAAGACAGAAAGTAAGACTAGAAAACATAACAATTATCCACAAAAAAAGCACAAGGCAAACACACCCGACTGCCATCCACAATCCTGCAAAGTACATAACAGAACACAGCAACAAAATACATATGAATAAAAGACCCATAGCATTCATGACTTTGCAGTAGATTTCTATAAATATATATACCTATACCTACAAATATATACATACATACATATATATTCATATGCAGTCACATACCCATCTATACATCTACTTATGATATCTACACTTATATCCCGCATCCATTTGTGTGTGGTTGTGAGCATGCACAAGTGAATAAGGCTTCTCTAATAGAACATTCAATAGCGACCATGAAGCATCAGAGATCCGCCCACCAAGGCCCGAGGCAGACATAAGGGGGACCAGAGCCCAAGACCCCAAGAAAGACCCCGAGCGCAGAGCCCCCAGGGCCACCCAAACCCGACGAGCCACTCACCCACCCCCCAGATCCGACCATAGGGTAGAACCGGAAGATCCCCACCAGCGACTACACACAATGACCCCCCGGGGCCAACAGCGACATACTCACAGGCCCCCACCAGAACCCGCTGCACCGGCAGAGCCCCAGGCCTGGGCACCAAGGCCCGGGCACCGAGGACGCACACCCCTCAGGCCCCGGCCCGACAGGACCAGAGGACCCAAGCCTCACCAGGCAGCCACCAGGCCGAGCCGACATACGCCCAAGCGCACAACCCCCGACACCTAGGGCCCCAAGCGACCCGAACGGCAAGGGCACACCCCTAGGGGGGCCACGCACCAAGGGAGCGACACCAAGCAGTAGGCATGTAACGGTTGTAGTTGGTGTACCGAACCGAAAAGGTACGGAGGTGGACCGAACCGAACGTGCTGTACCGAAACGGTTATTTTTTCACTCATTGAATGTTAATATGTGCGCCGCGGAACAAAATTTCCTGGGCGCGTTTCAGCACGGAGCTATTATCTCGCAGCACGCGCAGCATTAGCCGTTAGCTTCTCGCTGCGGTTTCCTGTTTGTTAACGTTATGGTTTTCTTGTTAAAAGACGAGCGCACAAAGCTGTGTGTGTGGACGTTTTTTCATGAAGACTGGATCTGCAGCAGCAACACGTCTAACGTGAACGCGCTGGAAACTACGTCATCAGAACGTGAACGAGCTGTTACAAAGTACGCTAACCACACAGCTGCATTTAAACAACTTCTACAAAGTGCGCTAACAACACAGCTGCATTTAAACAACTTCATCAGGTAATTTAGATGGGTCCAGATCAATAACACAAACTGTATGAGTTTTTAAAGCTCTGAATCTAAGTCTGAAAGTTTTTAATGCACAGTTGATCCTTGCTATGAGACATCCATCACGTCAACACTTAAGTCAAAAAGTTCAGCTCTTTATGAAAAAACTAAAACTGATGGTCAACAAGTCCTGGAGCTGATTTAAACCCTGCCCTGATGATGAGTGAGATATTCAACCGTTCAAGAGGTATTGTTATTTTATTATAATTATTATTTATAATTTATTATTATTTAAAATTATAATCTTATTAACTTATTTTTTTACCTCTGTGTTTTATTTCCAGTATTTCCAGTTACAGAGGTAGCTGCTCTCCTTCCACTTCAGGGAAATCCACCAGAGATCACCTGCTGCAGCTAAGAAGTGTGTGATGACTGAATTGAACTCTGGAACTGTTCCAGGACCAGTCCCACCAAGAAGAGGTTGTGAGTAATGAGGACAAATACAGCCACACTGGTGCTACTGGACAAAAACTTTATTAGTTAAGATTGTAAACAGTCTGTTGCTGCTTATTGTTCTGGTTCTGACTGTTATTGTATTCATTAAGATTTTTATTATTTTTAATATAATTTATTTATTGTAGAGTGCTGTTTATTTAAAATATCATCCAAATGGGTCACTTTTATTTATTACTACAATACAATACAAACATATTTTTGGCATATTTTCAAAATAAACATTTTGTAAGTCTTTATTTTGTCTTTTTTTTTTGTACCGAAAATAAACCGAAAATAAACCGAACCGAGCCCTCCTTGTAATTGAACCGAACCGAAATGTGATTTTAGCGTACCGTTACACCCCTACCAAGCAGCCACCACTGTATCGAAGAGGGGGCAGACTATGACCCGGCCTGACAAATAGACATTCATAAACAAACACAATCACACAGACCCACCCTCATCCTCACTCACTCAAAGACATACAATAACAACACATTCCATTCATAATCCTGATACTCACGCCATACCCCCCAGGTCCAAGACATGTACCTGCCCCCTGCATGGGGCAGCCCACACCCAAACCCAGGAGGTAGGCCCATTAATTCTGGGGTGGAGAGCTGCCCACATCCAAGATCCGGCCCAACCCGCACCCAGCCGACAGGACAGGACACCCAAGCGGCCCTAGGGAGGGCGTAGTGCCAGTCCCTCCCGCCCATGGCAAACCCCCAGGCCCCGAACCCCACCATAGTCCAGGACAACACCCGAACCCCACCATAGTCCAGGACAACACCCGACGGCCTGCCACTCTACCAGACCCCACCCCCAGAATGGCAGCCAGGGAACCAGGGGGTAATAAGAGAATATTTAAAAATAAATAATATCAGACCTCAACACATACACCCCCACCCCCAAGTTGTTATAATCTTAAGGGGAAAGAGATATTTGTAAAACCAAAATACAGAACAAGTTTGAAGGGACGGTCTACCTCAATCCAGGGAATTGGATTATGGAATGGTTTGGAGAATTAAGTAAAAAATGCCAAGTCAATAAGTACATTTAAGAAAATGAACAAAAATGAATTGTTAAAAAATGAAGTAGTTGAATGTGTATTGTATTAGAGTTTAAAAAATCAGAAAGAGTTATTCCTTTTGTTCTGTTACTTGAAGATTATTTTTGTTTGAATTAATTGCTTGAAAAAAGGGGCAAATATAAAAAAAAAAATCTTCTTTATGCTACCTTTCATTTTATATTTTGTATGTTATCATTTATGGGATTGTTTTGTATTGCATTTTAAAATGAACAAATGTATAAATAAAATAAAATAAAATAAAAATCTGAACCAGTTGATTATGAGTCTGTGTGAGCAGATGAGCACAAATGAACACAGCAACATGAAACAGATCAGCAGCAACATGAAACAGATCAGCAGCAACACGATGTGATTTCTCACAGTGATTATTCTGGTTAGATATTCATGAGTGTGAAATATATTTCTATCAGTATTACACCTATTAATTACACCTATTATATTCTAAGATTGTGTTTACTTAATTTCTGCCTTATAATGTGAAACGTGATCTAAGGCGGAACCTTTTACTCCCGGGCTTTGTTTTCACTAGGGAACAGTTACACGCTTGCACAAAACAACAGACCCAACACTTGAAGTTTACATATGAAGCTGGTAGCTTATTGTCTGAGAGGCGGATCACGTTACAGAGTAGGGCAGTCCCAAGGAAGTTCCAGGGCGTTTCCAAGGCGGTCCGGTCCAGGATTGGTCCCACGAGGCGATGACGTCATCTGGGGGTATAAAAACTGTGATCCGCCTTCGAAGGTTCGTGTGTGGACATTGTGAAGGAGTCAGGTCTGTTTGCAGCTGCAAGGTTAATCCTTATATGTACAATAAACCTGCCAATAACTTGCACATTTGTTTCAGAGTTTCCTTCAACCTTTTGAATTCGTAACAATTGTAACAGCCTAAGGGTAGAAGCTGTTCCTCAGTCTAGTGGTTCTACAATTGATGCTCCTCAACCTCCTTCCTGAGGGGAGCGGGGAAAAAAGTGCTGGGTGAGTAGGGTCCTTCATGATGCAGGTGGCCCTCTTCCTGCATCAGGAGGTGTAAATGTCTGTGATGGTGGGGAGGCTGACTCCAACAGACTTCTGTGCAGCCTTCACCACTCTCTGCAGAGCTTTTCTTTCTGCAGCTGTGCAGCCTTCATGCCACACGTTGATGATTGAGCACAGGATGTTCTCCACTGCACACCTGTAGAAGGAGGACTGAGCTTCCCAGACCAGCTCGTCTCAGCTGTCTGAGGAAGTAGAGTCTCTGATGAGCTTTCTTGATCAGACTGGTGGTGTTTGTGATACATCCCACCACCGCTGTATCATCTGCAAACTTTACAATATGACAACCTGGATGGGTAGCTGCCCTCCTTATGGTCGTTGACTAACAGTAGCACAATTTCTGCTGGCACCCTGTTTGTCAACAACAACGGATGCGGTCGTGGTTAAACTGGGCCTCAACTAATCCAGTATGGTTTCACTTGCATTATGGTTTTGGCAAAAGTGTTTTACATTGGATGCCCTTCCTGAAAAAACCCTCACCATTTACCCGGGCTTGGGACCAGCAGAAGAGATGCACTGGCTTGTGCTCCCTAGTGGCTGGTTTAAAAAGTATCCTGACACATGCTCCAGGTCATCTGGATGGATACTTTTTCTTGAAACGTTTTTTTGGGGGGTGTTTTTTTTGGGAGAGGAAACCGGACGGGCCGAACACAAAACTCCCCCAAGAAAGTATCCTGATGCATGCTCAATGATCCAGGTCTGTAAATCTAACAGTTCATCTGGACGGACACTTTTTCTTGAAACGTTTCGTCTTGGGTTTTTTTTTTTTGGAGAGGAAACCGGAATATCCGGACAAAAACCTACAAGTGCACGGGCCGAACACAAAAACTCCCCCAGAAAGTATCCTGATGCATGCTCAATGATCCAGGTCTGTAAATGTAACAGTTCATCTGGACGGATTCTTTTTCTTGAAACGTTTCGTCTTTCGTGGGTGGTGTTTTTTTTTTTTTTTTTTTTTTGAGAGGAAACCGGAGTATCCGGACAAAAACCTACAAGTGCACGGGCCGAACACAAAAACTCCCCCAGAAAGTATCCTGATGCTTCTTCTTTCGGCTCTTCTCTCTTGAGGGGTCGCCGCAGAGAGTCATACCCCTCCATCTCGCTCAAAACTGAACTGCTGTTTGCCGATAGGGTGATCTAAGTAAGTGGGACAAATCTAATCGTCTCCATTTGCCACCTCAGATGAACTCCTAAATCAATTTCCTTATCAAGGCCTGCGTATGTCTATTTTTTCTCTACTTTTTCATAAAAGTACAAAATCCCCTTTCTTTCCATATCAGTATTGGCTTTATGTTGTGCAACAGATTTGAAGGTCCCTTCACTAGACAAAAATATTTTGCCTCCAGTGAAAATATATGGGTAATAATGATTCCCCATCAGAAAGTTTTGACAGATGACTGACTTCAACCTGTATCTATCTGTGCCCGTTTCTGTTGGAACGACAAGGGTGTCCATGGGATAAACTGGTGTCCTAGGATCAGACAATCCTGTTGACCTTGGTAGACATACATTAACTACGTCAGCAGAGTTGAAAAATGTTGTTTTAGTCAGTGCTGTGTTACAAACTGAACAAATTTCCTTGTTTTTGTTTTGAGCTAGGATCTGTCTGAAGAGGCTGGTAGTGGATGTGTGTTTTTCTGGTGACGGCAGGAAACAGATGTTGCCCATTGGGGTCTGGCAGCGTGACGAAAACTTACACTTGTTGCAAGTTTTGACTGTGTTAAGAACAAGCTCTGACTCCATTCCGCATTGGCTCAACCAGTGCATGACAGGTTCCATGAAATCTACAACATCGTTCTGCATTAAAAACTTAAGTGACGGCGTTGTTTCACTTTGCTCCCGAAGAATTGGTAAGATGTCTTTTGAGGAAATAGGCTTTCGGTTTTTAATAGAATTCACTAAAAACCTGGAACACAACGGGATATTGGAAAGTAAACTCAAGTCTTTTGCATCTTTACTCGAAAGCAATCTTTGAACAATGTCGAGATTTAAAATCGATTGCACCGATGAGTTAAACCAGCAGTTGTTGAAAGAGTTTAAGCAGTTACAAAAGTTGGAATTTGTATCAAATTCTTGTACACTAAAAGGTTTTCTGCCAGCTGCTTCTTCAGCTGTGGATACTCTCGTAGTTTTTTTACTGATCTGGATTGTAACAGTTTCTAGACTTGACCATTTTCTGCAAATTTCTGCTTCAGATCTCTTAGGTTTGTTCCTGATATTGTTTGTATCATCCAATTCTTCGAGACTGGAGCATTTTCTGCAGATCCGTTCTTCACATATGGTCACAGTCCTCATTTTTTTACGAATCTTAATTGTATCATCCAATTCTTCTAGACTGGAGCATTTTCTGCAGATCTGTTCTTCACATGTAGTTACAGTCATAAATTCTTTACAGATCTTAATTGTATCATCCAATTCTTCAAGACGGAAGCATTTTCTGCACATTTGTTCATCAGATATGCATTGCTTCAAAGTTTCTGCTGTTATGTCAGGGGTTTTGTCCAGTTCTTCTTGATGTAAAGGTTTTCCACAAATCTGTGGTTCAGATATGCGTACTCTCGTGGTTCTTACAGTTTCGTTGGGGACATTTTTTTCAACATCCACTTCCAGACTTGAAGGCTGTCTGAAAATTTGTTCTTCAGATATGCCTTCCACCCTTAAGCTCCCTTTTTCTTTGGTTTCTTTAGGGGTACTTTGACTGCCTGAAAATTCCTGGCAAACAGAAGGAAGTTCTTCTGCTTCATTTGGTGTTGTGAAATAATTAAAAATTTCTCTAACACCTGTAGTAACTGTGGCTCCAAGAATAAAACCTACAGCAAAAAATGGCATTTTTGCTTTTTTCGAGCAAACGTAATGGAGAAAAAGAAACTGTGGTACTTTTTCTGCGTCCTCTTTGAACTGACCTGACTATTCTAAGTCAGAGATATATATACCTAAAATGATCAAAGGACCAGTGACATCACTAGGACAGTGATGTCACAAAGTTCAAAGGTAGGATGTTGTATGTTCCGTTGTCAGAATGACAATTCTGATGACATCAATGACAGACAATGATGTCACTAGTCCTTTGATTTGAAAAAAATCAAAGGACTAGTGACATCATTAATGACATCACTAATGATGTCACAAAGTTCAAAGGCAGGATGTTGTATGTTCCATTGTCATGTTGAACCTAAACACAATAATAAAAAAAATCAAAGGACTAGTGACATCATTGATGACATCACTAATGATGTCACAAAGGCATCATTAGTGATTCTCTCTCCACTAAAAACATTGTGAGTTCTGTTGTCATGGTGAACCAAAACACAATGTTTAAAACAAAAAAAGGCATGTGATCACAAAGGCAGGACATTGCGAGTTCTGTTGCCATGGTGAACCAAAACACATTTTTAGTACACATTCAAACTAGTTTCCTCTAAATAATCTCGTCCATGATTTTTGTCAATGGGGGTAGTGGAGAGGGAATCTGGACTACACGCAGTCTGTACAGGTGATATACCATATTCTGTGACCACCATATATTGTGACCGAAGGGGGGTGCTGTCGCATTTTTACATCATACATTGCAATATGTGATGAACACTATCATATTCTGTGACCATCTATATTTCCATAATACAGTAGTCATGATATTAGTGATCAGATTTTACATTTTATTCTTTGGAGGAAGGAGAGAGTCAGTCTCCTTCTTCCAAAGAATAAAAATTAACATCTGTCCACTAAAATCATTAGTATAATGGAAATATAAACGGTCACAGATTATGATACATAATATCACTCCATAATGACACTCCATAGAAAAACATTAAATACTTGAGCCAAACTGCTTCAGAGTCTCTACTTCCTCTAAGGAATAAAAAGTAACATCTGATCACTAATATCACGAGTATTATGAAAATATATACGGTCAAAGAATATTATAGTGCTCATCACATATTGCAAAGTATGGTGTAAAAATGTGACAGCGCCCCCTACGGTCACAATATATGGTGGTCACAGAATATGCTGTAAACCCTTCCCACACAATCAATATTTTAAATAATGTTTCTAAAGAACACAGAGTGACATGATTTCCCTCGCTCTGCCTCTGATGCTCTAGCCACCTGAGTGCCCTTGGCCACGCCCACTTTGCTGCTCTGCATGAGAACAGCTGATCAGCTGCAGCAGAAATCTTATCCTGCAGTGTGGGCTGCATAGAGGTGCAGGAGGAAGCTTTTTCTTCAGCTGTGGATGGCACAAAGGTGCAGAAGGTTCTAAATAATTTAAAATAATTTATTTTAAATAAAAATCCCATGCCGATCACGTGGCTCATCCATCACTCAGCCAGTTGTGGGTCATCCATCCATCCATCCATCCATCCATTTTCTTCCGCTTATCCGGGGTCGGGTCGCGGGGGTAGCAGCCTAAGTAGGGAGGCCCAGACTTCCCTCTCCCCAGCCACTTGGAGCAGCTCCTCTGGGGGAATCCCAAGGCGTTCCCAGGCCAGCCGAGAAACATAGTCCCTCCAGCGTGTCCTGGGTCTTCCTCTGGGTCTCCTCCCGGTGGGACATGCCCGGAACACCTCACCAGGGAGGCGTCCAGGAGGCATCCTAACCAGATGCCCGAGCCACCTCAACTGGCTCCTCTCGATGTGGAGAAGCAGCGGCTCTACTCCGAGTCCCTCCCGGATGACTGAGCTTCTCACCCTATCTCTAAGGGAGAGTCCAGACACCCTGCGGAGAAAACTCATTTCAGCCGCTTGTATCCGAGATCTTGTTCTTTCGGTCATAACCCAAAGCTCATGACCATAGATGAGGGTGGGAACGTAGATCGATCGGTAAATTGAGAGCTTTGCCTTTTGACTCAGCTCTCTCTTCACCACGACAGACCGGTACAGCGCCCGCTTCACTGCGGACGCTGCACCTATCCGCCTATCGATCTCACGCTCCAGTTTTCCCTCATTCGTGAACAAGATCCCGAGATACTTAAACTCCTCCACTTGGGGCAGGACCTCCTCCCCGACCCGGTGGAATGGGTGGTGGCCGAGGGCGGGGACCCTGGCGGTCTGATCCAGTTGTGGGTCATGTCAAATTTTATTTTGAAAAACCGTGATAAAGCGAGTCAGCAAAAAACGAACCGCTAAGTAGCGAGGGAGTCCTGTATGTATACACGACGCATCACAAACAATGATGAGTCCAGCTACAGGCAGGAGGTGGAACACCTGGAGAGCTGGTGCAAAGAGAACAACCTTCATATCAATCAGGGGCGGCCGGCCAATAGGGGGCGCTAGGGCGCCGCCCCACTGGAACTTCTGGAACTATTCACCATTTTACATTGAAGACATAAAAAAGAAAAAAAGAAAAAATGAAATAAAGATATTTCGAAATAAATGCTTATATGTTTTTAGTTGTGTAGGATAAATATTTTATGAGTAATGATGAGTTATATTCCAAAAAAGCTAAGTCTGGTCCTCTGGACATTCAAAAAACAAAACAAAAGCAAAAAAATGTAGAAACGTTCCGTCTTTCGTCCGAAAGACTTCCTCAGTCTGAGAAGCTGTGTTCAGCTCAGTCTTATAAATAGCACCCTCTCACAGTGTTACACAACCAGTTGGCTGATGACAGCCGAAACCAGTTGCTCACATGATCAAGGAGGACCATCAGCCTGATGATGGATCGTTAACACCCTGATGGTTGTTTGCTATTCACAGAGGGCTGAGTGATACTAGCAATTACAGCATTGTAAGTGGGGGACAGTTTTATTGAGCATGCATCAGAGGATGAGTTATATTGTTTGTTTCAAAAAATGTTTTCTTATTGGTGATGTATTTCCTGTCCTGGGGGCGCATGAATCTTATCCATAGACTCTCGTTATAAATGGCGCATGCACAGTTATTCCACGACGTTACAAAACAATGGGAAGATGCTGGGCGCAGATTTCTGCGCCCTGGACACGTCCAACGTGAGCTGTACCTACTGGTCATGTGCTTCCGGTTTTTTATTTTGTCTGGGAAATGAGCCGTGCAGTGACTCAAGCCAGGTAGGTTTTAAATCGTTGAAAGCACTTTATCTAATGCCTATTTGCCATTTCTGACTGATATGCCTCACAACTTTTAGAAGTCTCTGTTTGTGAAAAAGCCTTCAGCTGACAGTTTATTGTTTATTATAATTCTTGTTGGTTTTGATTTTTAAACTGTACATTGAATTTATAAATGTAAATTCAATGTATGGTTTAAATCTGTATCCGTTGACCAAAACCAACAAGAATTACAACTCATAGTGCCACAAACAAAAACGAAACAAAAAAACGGGGAGTGGACTGTGTTGAGTTCCCATAATGTTTAGCAGTATTTTAGTGTTCCGGGCTGCACCATGAGTCAGAAGAACGTGTGTGATATAGACCTGCCTCTTGTGTGCTATTAAAGTTTGGGTATTACCTGTTGTGAGGCTCAGAGTGTCTTCTTTGGGTTTAACTCACACAATGTTAAGACAGAAGTCACAGATTATGGTGCAATATACGTGCTCTCCGACATACATCAAGGATCGGAAATATTGGCAAGTTGGATCGGAAAATCTGATATGTAAATTATGCTGTATCGGATGCTGATACTGGATCGGATCGGCCCCATCCCTATA
>JBBPBX010035182.1:0-32198 GCA_038048925.1 Garcialebias charrua
GTGGCTGCTGAAGTTTCCCCATTGAAGCTGAAGAGATCTTCAACACAGAAGTTCAACTCTAATTCAGATCTGATGCTTCATAAAGCGTGAACTGCAGATAGTCCAAGCAACTTACAACTTCTGGAAAATGTCCTGTTTATACAGTACCGGTATGTCTGCTTTGTACAACTGAATTTCAGCCAATTTCATTAAAATAAAGATTTTATACTTTTTTCCCCCCATTATTTTTCATTCAGCCTTTATACAGGTTAGTTCCCATTGAGCCTCGAGGACTCATTTACAAGAGAGACCTGTTGCATACAGACAAAGTAGATGAGGAAAAGCGAACAGGAGAGGGTGGAGGAGGTAAATAAAATAAAATCTCACACCATGTCCTGGCTGGGGCACAGTGTGAAAGTTGAATAAAAAAGAAGACCTTGCAACATAAACAGCAACATGCAATTACATCATATTTCATTTATGCATGAGGAGGTCAATAAAGGTGGTGAGTTGTCCGTGGACACTGCCAGGAAGTTCCATAGTTCTGATAGTACAGTGTCTATCTGCAGCTCAGTTCAGATAAGGCTCACAGATGTTCTCGGGAGAGGGGTGAGGAGCAGCAGAGCGTCATTATTCACATAACCTCTAAGAGAATTTGAGATAACTGGTCTATTCAAGGTCAAATGAAGGAGCCAGATTTAATAACAGCAATTGTTTTGGAACAGGCAGACTCTGCTTGATTTTTTTTATCTGCCTTCAGTTCTGCTGGTACTTCTCAATGGCAAATCCAAAACAACCAAATGTTGTGGTCATTCTGCCAAGCCGTGCTTGTAGCCTCCCCCAAGGTCGAATCCTTCCTGCCAGTGAGCTCCAGAAGCCAAAAGTGGCCTGCGATTCTCAGAAATCACACCCAGCTTATGGCTTAGCTCACAAAGCATCTGAGTCTGGGCGCTGGAAGCGCGGCACGTTCCTTCACACATGGTAGGCAGCTTCAAAATTGCCAGATCTTCTGCCGATGTCTTCCGAGTTTGTCAATAAGCCAGAAACCTGCCAATTCCAAAAAGCAGAAATCCCACTATCATAAATCAAATTATGTATGCATCTTCTACGTCCTCAACAGACAATACAGAGACACCATCTTCCATTGGACCCAGGAATCCATGGTGTATTCCAAAGTGAATGTCCCTTCAGGGCATGAGGGCTCTCCTTCTCCCTGTCTTCTCCTCAAGAAAATTTTATCTGTTGCGTTGAGAGACCAGCTGACCAGATCCATGATTTACAATTCAGAAAAACCAATGCAGACATGTTACTGTTTTTAGTTTTCTACATTTGCCTTATAATCTATCTGTTTTGCTACTTTTACATCTTTTTTTAACTTGTTAAAAAATCTGTATGCCTCTCTCATGATTGTCTATTGTTGATTGTCAAAGGAAATTCACTTCAACGCTTGCTCTTCTCAAAGGCGGACGTCTCCTCTTGGTCGCCGCTTTGCTTTTGCTTTGTCTTGTATGTGAAACTGTCTGAGAGCCTCTCTTCTACAAAATCTTCTGAATCTTAACTATGGACTTCAATTTGGTCAGTTGGTCCCTCAACACAACTGATAACATTTCTTCAAAAAGAAGACAGTCTGTAGGTGAGCCGATTTGCCCTGTTGGCATGCACACAGCTGGATATCTCATCGACTTGGGAGACTTGATGATGTGTCTATCTCTGCTGTCATCTGGGGATCTTAAGGACACATATAGGGCGGCTGTGGCGTAGTGGTAATGGCAGTCATCCCCCAATCGGAAGGTTGGCTGTTCGAATCCCGGTTCCCCACACCATGTGTCGTTGTGTCCTTGGGCAAGACACTTAACCCCGAGTTGCTCCCGGTAGGACTGGAAAGCACCTTGCATGGTAGTCTGCCGCTACCGGTGTATGAATGTGTGTAGCATTCAATGTGTGTAGCACTTTGAGATTTTCACTAATGAAAAGTGCGTTATAAATTGAATTCATTATTATTATTATTATTATTATTATTATTATTATATTTAATTGGATTTATGATAACTGGTTCCTGCTTTTTGGATTTGGCTGGTTCCTGGTCTATCAACACACAAGGAAGACGTTGGCGGCTAATCTGGACCTGGTCAGGCTGCCTGCCTTACATGATGGTTGGTTCATGTCTCAAAAACCCAGACTTTTGGACGAATGGATTAGATCTTGGGGATTTTCTCAGGCTCGTTCCATTGGTATGGTCATTTTAATTTGGACATTTCGGATGCGAGTGGACTGACACAGACTGAAGGTAGATGTCATTAAAGTTCTGCCTGTTCCCAAAACAATCGTGTTTATCTGACATTCGGCTACCCGACTGGCCTTGACAGGCCGTCTTATCTCAACATGCCTGCAGAAGTTTTGTAAACCTGATGCTCTCACCCGCCCAACCCTTCTACTGAGGAATTCCATGGACTTTTCAGAGGAGCCCAGTTGAATAAACATTCTGTCATCATTTCAGGACTCTGGATTTGCCTCTGGCCATCCTCGGCAGCCCCACCCCCCCACACACACACCGAGTGTGTACAGATCTCTCCAGAGGGAACTACTGTATATGAACTGAGTGTTTTTATCTGAACTCTGCAGTGCCTCTGCGGGCTGGCTGCTCAACCGCCTTTGAGTACACCCCCCCCGTGTAATGTCGGCGTCGTTATGTTCTTGTGTGCAAGAGTTTTTTTTTCATTACCACATTTTTGACCTTCAAACAGAGGTCAAAAATGTGTTAGGAAATGTTTTGTCTCCAAACCCTATGTGTCATTTTCACCACTTTTATTGTCTGTCCAACAGATCTCACTTGTAAATGAGTCTTCGAGGCTCAATGTGACTTATCTGTTTAAATAAAGGTTGAATGAATGAAAAATACATTGTTGCTGTTGTCATCATTCTTTGTTGAAACCAGGTCTCTCTTGTAAATGAGTCCTCGAGGCTCAATAGGATTAACCTGCCTAAATAAAAGGTGAATGAATGAATGTAGGGAGAGGCTCTGGAAAAGATTCACAGGACAAGAGAGTAAAAAGCAGGAGGGAGGCAGGAATTGATGAAGCGACCGTCTTTGTCGAGAGCAAGCAGGAAGTTTAAGTGTATTCTAAAAGCATTTGCATGAACTGTGTGTGCAAAATATTTCAGAATGTTTTATCTCTTTAGCTGGTAATGGTCATCCTGCCCTTGAGGATTCTGATAGTTTTAAACAGAGGCAAGTGGACTGCTTTTTTTTATTTAAAGATTTGACACCCCCTTTGTGGTTTCTCAGTTTAAAGTTTCTCAGTTGAAGCTTTTCAGTTTGACATGGATTTGAAACGTCCTCAAAACTGGAAGAAAAAAAAACTAAATATTTTTGTTGAATCTGCTAAAAGGAATACCTCTTCTGTTATCTAAAAAAGCTAAGTCTGGTCCTCTGGACATTCAAAAAATAAAACAAATGTCCAGAGGACCAGACTTAGCTTTTTTAGATTTTTCTACCTGGATTATTGAGCATGCATCAGAGTACCTCTTCTGTTACATTACTGTTGAAGAAATGAGATATGATTCAATTAAAGCATTAATGTTAAATAAAATCAGCACAGATGTTGATGTAAAGCAGCGAGCTTGACCCCTGGAGCTTCATGTAATTAGTCCAATACAGCTTTATTACAGGTAGTCCCCGATTTACGAGCGCTCTTACTTACAAGGTCCCGGATTTACGAGGTTATCATATTTAATAAAATATGAAATTAATTTTTATTTTTTATTTTTTGTGTTTAAATGTTCTTAAAGGTTCAGTATGCAGTTTCTGTAGAACTGCAGCACTTAGAAATATTTTCAACAGGCAAAGCATTCTGATCCCTCCCCCTCAGAGCCATATGTGGCTCTGCCCCCTTGTGGTCTGTTGAATTTCAAATTCAAGCTCTGTTTTTATTGGCTGATTCAAATTCAAGCTCTGTTTTTATTGGCTGGTTACAAACTCTGTTTTTATTGGCTGGAAAATGGCGGGTCACCTTTTCTTTTTAGAAATGCTTATTTACCACCTGGAGAAGCAAGGGGACAATATTTTTTTTAATTTTTTTCAGAGATTACCTGGCTAACATCAGTCTGTCAGGAGGTAGTGACAGAGTGAAGAAATATGTTCATAAAAAAAGCTACATACTGAAGCTTTAATTTCATGTGTACAGCACTTTGTTGCAGCTGTGGTTGTTTTAAATGGCTTTATAAATAAAGTATAATTGTTATTTTTATGTTTTATTTCAATTTTTAGCGTATTAGCGATCGCTCCCAACGCGCAGCCGGCAGACATAAAACGACTGACCATGCAACGAGCGGAGCTAATCGGGCGGGGATTGGAAATGCCCGGCCGGGAGCTGCTGGCTTTTGAGGACCGTGCATCCGATCAGAGGTTGCCTCATACGGATAAATTAGCTGGAAACACTCGGTGAACTTTGTGTATGTGTCTGGACTGGAGTAGCAGCCGCGGATCGCTAAGCGATCGCTCCCAAAGCACTGCATGCAACGAGAGGAGCTAAGCGGGCGGTGTGCCGGAGGAGGAACAAGCTAACATTAGCCTCGTAGCTGTACCCTCGTAGCTCTCCGACAGCCGGCTTTGTGCGATCAGAGGTTCCTGGAGCTCGGCTCAATGTCGGACTGGAAGCAGAAGATATCGGGGGACACCCAGCAAACTTGGAATAACAAAGCCGACAGCCTTTTTGAAGCTGCAGCTAAACCGGACTGCCCATAGCTGCGGACTAGCCGTGGATTTGGGTGGGCTAATGCTAATAGGTGCAGCTAATGGCGGCGCGTGCAGATGACTTTCATTAAGTTATTAAAACTTATTAAAACTTTTTTCTGGCTCCAAATGTATGAAGATAGCATACTAACAGTCCTTCCTGTAAAGGGTTTGGACTGCGTGGTGCTACAGGAAGCCTGGGAGCTCGGACGTAACGCAGCGGAGCGGAGGCAAACAGCTCAGCTCAAAGTAAGAAATTAATTTTTTATATTTTTTATAAATGTTTTAAAGTATTTTAAAGTGTTAGGATAGTTGAAATGCTTGGTAACTGTTCATTACCGCATATGTACGTGCTCGTGCGGTATATATAAAAAAAAAGGTAGTCCCCGAATTACAAGATTTCGCCTTACGAGATACTCGGAGGAACGGAACTCGCTCGTAAGTCGGGGACCACCTGTATTCTTAAAGTGACACTTCAGATCTTTTGAAGTGGGGTTCTATGAAAAGGTTATAAACAATTTATTAATCTAATCTGTTATAAATAGCTCTTTGAACAAGCTCAGATTTGAGAAATAGAGTTTATGTCTGACCATATTAAATATTTAATAGTTTGTCAGGTCAAGAAGTGACTGAGGTTATACACTGAAGGTATTTAACTTAAAATCAACATTGAAAAGAACAATTAGGCTTAAGCAAATATTTATAAACCTTTACATCATCATTATCCCTTTCACATAGTTTTTCCAGCAGAAATGTTGATATTCCTGCCGGAGGTGTTCAAAAATACACCACAGAGCTACTGTTGGCTGCTGCTGCTGCAATTTGGGCTCTCAAACAGCAATGCAAAATAGACAAGAATATCACAGAATGTCATCATTTTAATATCATGTTCACAAAAATTATAGCCAATTTTACAGTCAAATTTTTGATTCCTAGTGACCTGAATAAATTGTATTTTTTTTTGTTGTAAATGCAGCATGAATGTATGTCAGTGCCATGATCATGTCACAGTGGTCTTAAAGTATGATATGGTCTGTAAACATGAGGAGACTGCACAACTTTGTGAGGAGCACGTCACACATGGGAGAGAAAACACAGCAAACGTCTATCAGCCATTAAAAACATTATTTAAATTCAATTTTAATCAAACATGAAACCATAAATGATTAATAGAGGTGAAGAGAGCATAGTTGTATGTGGCTGTCCAGTTTTAGAGAGCAGATGTTCATGTGAAGTGTGCTGTTTGTTGGGTGTTATTACTGCAGCTGCAGAGTATTTTGAATATGAACAGCTCCCTGACAACATTATTGTTATAACTGCACTGTCAGATTCAATTTCAAATGTACTAAAAGTTGCATTGAATTTAAAACCATACATTGGGTCAAACCAATATTATACAAGCATATATTCTTGAAGCATTATTTTTTATTTATTTATGATTTATGCACTGTAAATTGTGAAAGTTCATAAGCCTTGTTTTCATACTGCAGCTAGTAAGTAAAAGTATCTGAACTTGTCCATAAACTGGGTCTTCATATTCTGTGTTAGCTTGAACATTGTTTTAACTGGAAGCAAAATAAACATGTAAAGTCAAAGTCAAAGTCAAAAGTCAAAGTCAACTTAATAATAATAATAATGAATAATAATAATAATAATAATAATAATAATAATAATAATAATAATGAATTCAATTTATAACGCACTTTTCATTAATGAAAATCTCAAAGTGCAACTTTATTGTCAGATCTGCAATATGTACAGTGCAGGACATACACAGGACCGAAATTGCGTTTCTCTCAGTCCCTCGGTGCAACAGTAAACATCTAAACATTGAAACACTGAAACATATAATAATAGACATAAGCATAAAATAGTAAAACTAACACTGTCCTGAGTTTTTTGCATAGTGGTATAAGAGTATGAAAATTTACACCAACTCTAAAACTAAAACATTAAACATTTAATGAACATAATATTGTCCTGAGTTTTTGCATACTAGTATAAAAAAAGAGTATAAAAAGTATAACTAAAATAAACTAAAGGTTTCTAGCATTGACATTTGCAAAGTGGCAAAGCAGCGTATGAGTCAATGTACACAGTATATGTATGAGGTAGTAGTTGATGTTGTTGTAGAGGCAAAAAGTGGCATATGCAGTAAGGCACATTGGGCATCCCTAAATAAGACCGTTCAGAGCACACTGTATATGTACCAGCAGTGGTGTAGATATTAGAGTAGTGTAAATAAATGTAAACAGTAGTAATTACATGTAAGCAGTAGTAATAAAAGTAAACAGTATTAATAAATGTAAACAGAGAATGTAAACAGTATTATGATTATAGGCAGTGATGTAATACAGACATTAGTGCAAGTATGAGAAGTAGTGCAAACTGTATGAGCACATGACCGAGAGTTTAGTGAAAACCCGTTTGATGACACAGAGTCTAGTGTTAAAAACTTTGTGTTGAGTGATAATGTGTGAGAAAGTTTTAGTGTTAAGGCAGTTCAAATGGGAGGGGAGGCAGAGCAGGCAGAGTGTTTAGCATTCTGACTGCCTGATGAACAGAGCTGTCTCTCAGTCTGCTGGTTCGAGCCTGGAGACTCCTCAGTCTCCTCCCTGATGGCAGCAGTCTGAAGCAGCTGTGTAGTGGGTGTGTGGGATCACCTGCCATGCGGTGGGCTTTCCGAGTGAGGCGTTTGCTGTGTAAGTCCTGCAGTGAGGGCAAGGAGGTGCCCACGATCTTCTCAGCTGCTCTCACAATGCGCTGGAGGCTCTTGCGGCAGGATGCAGTACATGCACCAAACCACACAGTGATGCAGCTGGTCAGGACACTTTCTATGGCACCTCTGTAGAAGGTGCTCATGATGGGGGTTGAAGCTCCAGCCCTTTTCAGCTTGCGGAGAAAGTAGAGACGCTGGTGAGCCTTCTTTGCCAGTGCTGCAGTGTTCCTGCTCCAGGACAGGTCCTTTGAGACGTGCACTCCCAGGAACTTGGTGCTGTCTACTCTCTCCACTGCGGTGCTGTTGATGGTCAGAGGGGGATGTTGGGCATCCCTCTTCCTGAAGTCCACAACAATCTCCTTTGTCTTCTCCACGTTGAGAGTGAGATTGTTGTGTCCGCACCACAAGGCCAGGCGGCTCACCTCGTTCCTGTAGTCCGTCTCATCGTTGTTGCTGATGAGACCTACCACTGTTGTGTCGTCCGCAAACTTGATGAAGTGGTTGGAGCTGTACGATGGTGTGCAGTCGTGTGTTAGCAGGGTGAATAGAAGGGGGCTCAGCACACATCCTTGTGGGGCCCCTGTGTTCAATGTGATGGTGCTAGATGTGTTACTCCCGATCCGTACTGTCTGTGGTCTCCCGGTCAGGAAGTCTAGCAGCCAGTTACACATTGAGGTGTTCAGCCCCAGACTGTCCAGTTTAAGGATGAGCTGTTGGGGGATGATGGTGTTGAATGCCGAGCTGAAGTCGATGAACAACATTCTAACATAGGAGTCCTTCGTGTCCAGATGTGTGAGAGCTGTGTGAAGGGCAGAGGAGATGGCATCGTCGGTTGAGCGATTAGGTCGGTATGCAAATTGGAAGGGATCCAGGGAGTCAGGGAGGACAGATGTGATGCTTTTCATGACTAGCCGTTCAAAGCACTTCATCAGGATGGGGGTGAGTGCTACTGGGCGATAGTCATTGAGGCATGCGGGCGTTGCCTTCTTTGGGACAGGGATGATGGTGGTGGCTTTGAAACAGGTGGGGACGATGGCCTGGCTCAGTGAGATGTTAAAGATGTCCGTGAAGACCGCTGCGAGTTCCCCTGCACAGTCCTTCAGCACACGACCAGGTATGTTGTCAGGACCAGAGGCCTTCCGGGCGTTAATCTTGATGAATGATCGCCTTACGCTGTCTGAGGACAGCGTCAGCACCTGGCCATCAGGAGAGGGGGGGAGTTTATGTGCTGGTGTGCTGTTACTTGCCTCGAACCGAGCAAAGAACTCATTCAGTTCATTCAGCGCAGAGGCTGAGCTGTCACAGGTCTGGGGGGGTGGTTTGTAGTTTGTGATGGTCTGTATTCCCTGCCACAGACTGCGTGTATCCCTGCTGCGTGTATCGTGTATCGTGCGTGTAAAACTGCTAACTCTATATTATTTCAAATCAGGGTGTTATATTTTGGTCGGGAAGATCATCTTTTCAACGTGTCTTTAAATAAAACTGTAGTTGCTTGATGCCAACTATTATGTGCATTTGATTAAACTTTTATAAGAGATAAGAGAGATAAGATAAGAGATTTTTTATTAACATTGCACCAGTAAACCAATACAACGTGATCATGTAAACACAGTCATCCAGAGGAGGGGTAGAGAATGTTAAGCTGCAGCAATTCAAAACATATATATTCAAAACATATGTATGTTCGTCAGCGCGGCCATCTCTCATCCATCCTGAATGAGAGCAAAACAGATATGGAAAAAGGAAAAACACAATAGGTATCATTTGTGATATTCAAAAAAAGAATTTATCAAAGATTGCCTGAAGACACTCCATGATAAAGTCCCAAAAACTCTATCAGCAGAAGCACAACCACACGAGACATTGTTGCAGTTTTGACGACATGCAAGGAGATATAGAGTCTGCGAGTAACTTCATAGAACACAGTTCAGCAGTTGTGCAGCTGGGCGTTATCCGAGGCACACACAGAGATCTCTGGGGGGGGGAGGGCGGGTGAGGTCAGCAGTGACACTCCAGCTCTACGCTCCAGGAGGAAAGTTTCCAAACAGGCCTCTTTTCAAGGACATGTGCAGAAACCAGATTAGATAGTCTATTATTACACTTTTTACGTATACAGAGAATTATAAATATCTGCTAGATATTGTAATGTCCAAGTGTTATAGAAAATGGACAAAATTATTTATTCACGAGACATTTTTTTAAAAATTTTTTTTTTATAGAAAACAATATATATAATCCAGGTGGACATTTTAAGGTTAAATGCAAAAGTTTTTTGTAAGTCTTTATTTTGTAATGATTAAAAATTATCTTTTTGTTTAGAATATTCAATTTTTATTATTATTAACTTTATTTAACCAGGCAAATCCCATTGAGATCACAGATCTCTTTTGCAAGGGAGGCCTAACATGCATGTTTTTAGTGTCTAATTTGAAGTTTTAGTCCGACTAAAGTAGCCGTATTTATATTATTCTTGACCGTTATGTCTAAAATGTCTATTAAATAGAATTACTGCTGCATCTGCAACAGTGTGCAAACGTTTTAAAGCACTCCTCTTCATCGTCTTTCCTTACAAGCAGTCATATTTTGAAGAGCTCTTGAGCAGCTGTTCTACAGGCTTTGTCTTACAAAACTTTGTTGACTGCTTTTCATTTATTTCTTGTACAATTTTTGTAGCTGACAGCACACTGTGCAGTGTCTGTAAAAAAGTTAAGAACATAAACAAGTGGGTGGTTTAAAAAGTCCTGTCTTTAGGAAACAGAAACAAATTTATCAAAGACCTGACACCAAACATGAGAGGTGCATCATCCTTCAGCTGATCGTCGTTTTTATGACAACTTCTCAGCTGGCAGCTCTTTGACATTCATCTTGTTGCTGGTAAAATTCTGTTTTAGGTGTCAATCTGAAGTTTCTGGCTCTCTGAGAGTAAATCCTGAAACTGTCAAATAAAAGGTTATACTAAATTGTATCAAACCCTGCAGTTTGAGAGTTTACTCCAGTAGTTTTGCTGTTGTACTGAATGCAATCCTGAAATGTGGGTCTACACACCATGGGTCTGCAACCTGCGGCTCTGGAGATATGGCTCTTTCTGCAGCGAATGTTTCAGGCTTGGACCAAACCTAAAATAAAACTGAATTTAACTTAAATTATTACCAACAATGAAATGGCTAGTTTTAGCAGATTTCCTGTCATTTTCAAATATGTGAAGGAACGTTCAAATACAAGATGTAAAACATGTGGGCCACATCATGCTAGTAGTTTGTTAGCCGCTTGACATCCAGTCTCTCAGCGTGATCTTTCTCTCAAAACCACAGAATGTTTTGGGATATCTTTAAGACAAGCAGCTGAGAAGGAATATGGTGAGTAACTTTGATAACACAAAATAAAACATGAAAAACAAAGTCAAAGTAAACAAAGTATTTATTTTTCTTTAAAAATGTGACTGGATATCCAACAAACTGGCCTAATTTTACACAGTCTTTAACTTTATGTTTTAAGTAGGATACTTAACTCTTCAGCAATTAACGACATCAACGAGGACCCTCACCAGTACGCATAACGCAAGAATGGATCAACAGAGGACGCCATCTCCTCTGTGGTCCACACTGCTCTCACCCACCTGGAACAGAAAGACTCATACGTCCGTCTGCTCTTTGTGGACTTCACATCTGCCTTAAACACCATGATCCCCCAAACAATGATGGACAAACTATACACAGGGACTAAGCCCCTCCATTTGTAACTGGGTACTAGACTTATAATAATAATAATAATAATGAATTTAATTTATAACGCACTTTTCATTAATGAAAATCTCAAAGTGCTACAAAGTGCAACAAAATTAAATGTCAATAAAACAAGTGATAAAACAAGTAAAATCAATAACAGTATCAACTAAGATCAAAGATAGAATCATGAGGAGGCAGAGTATGCTCGGTTAAAAAGAAAGGTCTTCAAGCCGCTCTTAAAGTCAACCAGTGACTGTGGGGCTCTCAGGCAGTCAGGAAGAGAGTTCCACAGGTGGGGGGCAGCCACACTGAAAGCCCGGTCTCCCATGGTCCTTAATTTGGTTCTCGGAATGTGAAGGAGATTACTGTTCCTGTGACCGCAGAGACCGGGTGGATGAATATGGAACAAGAATGTCCTTTAGATAATCTGGTGAAGTTCCGTGTAAGCATTGATGTGTAATGAGAGCAGTTTTGTACTGAATTCTGTAGGTGACAGGAAGCCAATGAAGGTTATGTAGAATGGGCGTAATGTGTTCAAATTTGCGAACTCTCAACAAAATCCTTGCTGCACTGTTTTGAATATGAAGTTTCTGAAGGTTTTTACCAGGGATTCCAATAAACAGGGAGTTGCAGTAGTCAAGCCTGGAGGAGACAAAAGCATGAGCTTCTCAGCATCAGAAAAAGTTAGGGATGGGCGAAGTCTGGAGATGTTTTGAAGATGGAAGAAGCAAGTTTTAAACAGAAGCATAATGTGATTTTCAAATGTAAGATGAGAGTCCATTTTTATTCCAAGATTTGTAACAGAGGTGGAGAGGGGGATGTCTTGTCCAGAAAAGGAAATTGTTGTTATAGTAGATGTTTGTACCTGGTGAGGGGTGCCAATCAGTATGGCCTCAGTCTTGGAGCAGTTTATTTGAAGAAAGTTCCGATTCATCCATGCCCTTATTTCCTCCAGGCAGGTAGAGAGGGCAGTGAGTGAAGATGGAGATGACAATGGGGAAGATGAGGATGCTCCAGTCCTGATGTAAAGCTGTGTATCGTCGGCATAACGGTGAAAAGAAATGTTGAACTGATTAATAATTTGACCTAAAGGCAGCATGTAAAGGGAAAATAGCAAGGGCCCCAGAACTGACCCCTGAGGGACACCACAGGAGACACAGACTGTCTGGGATATGGCATTGCCAAGACTAACACATTCCAGCCTATTGGAGAGGAAAGATCTGAACCAGTCCAGGACAGTGTCACAGAGACCGACCTCCACATGAAGACGGTGGAGGAAGGATACTATGGTCCACAGTGTCGAAGGCTGCAGTGAGGTCAAGGAGGACAAGGATGGAGGGAGAACCAGCGTCAGCAGTCATGAGGACATCATTGGTAACTCTCAGCAATGCAGTCTCAGTACTGTGAGCTGCTCTGAATCCAGACTGAAACTTCTCATACAGGGAGTGTTGCTGTAGGTGGTCCTGCAGCTGAGCAGCAACTGCTTTCTCCAGCACTTTAGACAGAAAAGGGAGGTGTGAAATTGGGCGGTAATTAGAAAAAATGTCGGGATCCAAATTAGATTTTTTCAGAAGAGGCCTAATGATGGCAGTTTTTAGAGGCAGTGGAACATGACCAGATTGTAGAGACTGATTTATTATTTGAGTGATTAGTGGGCTTATTGCAGAGTGATTGGATTTTATGAGAGACGAGGGGAAGGGATCCAGGGCGCAGGATGAAGGCTTCATTTTCTTGATGATGGCCTCCACCTCACTCTGAACAACTTCATCAAAGCTGTTTAGGGTCCCAGAATGCAGACAGGTAGATGGCACACTAAGAACAGGGAGGTTGTGGAGCTGAGATCTGATAGTGTCAACTTTGTTTTTAAATGACGAAAGGAACAGGTCGCATTTTTGAGCAGAGTCCTCAGGAGTTTGTTTAATGGGATTAAGCAGACGAGTTATTGTGGAGAAGAGCTGTTTAGAGTTTCCAGGGCAGGTGTTGATGATGTTAGAATAATATTTGGAGCGTGCTTCTTTAAGAGAATAGGCGTACGCTTTCTGATGTTCTTTATATGCCTGCTTATGTACAGAGAGACCAGATGATTTTACACATCTCTCAATAGCACAGCCAGTTGCCTTCATTTGGTGCAGCTCACTGGTATACCAGGGGGCTGAACGGGAGAAAGACACCAGTCTTGTATTCAAGGGAGCATGCAGGTCCAGGAGCTCCTGGAGAGATTGGTTGTAGTAATCCACAGAATCATTTGCAGATGAATGATTGACAACGGTCAGGGCGTGAAGATCAGCAGACAGAACATCAGGGAAAATGTTTTTAAAGTCACGGAACTGGATAGGTCGTTTTGGGTTTGAAGCAGGCGAAGATGAAGGCACTTCCAGGGAGATGACCCTGTGGTCTGAGACACCCAGGTCATATACAGATAAGTTATTGATGAGTACAGTGTCTGTAATCACCAAATCCAGAGTATGCCCCCTGTTGTGCGTAGGGGCGTCAACGTGTTGAGTGAGATTAAGAGAGTCCAAAAGAGACATAAAATCTGTTGCCAGAGGTGAAGAGGAATTGTCCATGTGGATATTTAAGTCGCCAAGAAAAATGATCTTCACAGGGAAGGTGCAGAAAAAAGTGAGGAGGTCGTGCATCTCCGAGTTAAATGAAACGTGCGGTTTGGGGGGCCTATAAATTAATATAACATTCATCAGAAGTGGGGTTTTGAAACTGAAGGCTAGACATTCAAAAGAAGAAAAGTCCTGAGAAACCAGATGAGACAATTTTAAATTACTGCAATAAATTACCACCAGACCACCACCGCGGCCAGTGCTGCGGGCTCTCTGCAGATTGCTGTATCCAAAGGGACACGCTTCATTCAGAGAACTGTACACATCTGGTTGAAGCCAAGTTTCTGTAAGACACATATGGTCCAAGTTCTTCTCCAGAATATGATCATGAATTAAACATGATTTGTTGGATAGTGACTGCACATTGAAAAGTTCTAATTTAATACCAGTTGGAGTAGGAGCTTTTTGAACCGGTTTAAGCAGACTGAAGTCCACTCCACGTTTTCCTTGCCACTTCGTGCGCTGTGGACTACAAGGGACTACAGACGCAGCGTTCTGATGACGAGATCGAGGTGCGACACGTGAGACACGTCTCTCAGTCCAGACAGAAGCAATCGAGTCAGAGCTCGCTTGCCTAAAATAAACGGTTTTCTTTTGAGAGCTTCTATGGATGTAACGGGGTCTACGCAGAAGTCCCAGTTTTTTATGGTGGAAACAGAAAGAGGAATGGAGCAGTTGTTAAGTTCAAACAACTGCGAAGCGGAGTACGTCAACATTGTCGAGCCGGTGGAAGCTAGCACGGAGCTAGCCGCTAACAGCAGGCCCACGGCTCCGAAAAAGATATACAAGAAGCAGTGAGAGGTAACTTGAATGAGCATTACCTTGAAGGAGTACAGGAGAGAATCCAGAACAGTCCAGAGGACACAGGAAGATGACAAGGGCAGCAGGTAAGCGAACAATAAATGCAGCTACGTGGTTCTCTAAGCTAAATTCGTGCTGGAGCTAGCGGGAGGTTGACAGCCCTCACAACTAAAATTCCGGTTAGACTAGACTATCTAATGAATCCAGCAAACAAGTCAAATCTTGGCTTCGCTACAGTCTCCCATCCTGAGCAAGCACAATGGCATCAGTGGAAAGGAAAAACTCCCTTTTAGAAGGAAGAAACCTTCAGCAGAACCAGGCTCAGGACAAGCGGCCAACTGCTTTGACTGGCAGCGTGTAACGTCTGCAGATCCACAACGTAGTCAGAAAAGACAGTTGCTCTAAAACTTAATCACAGAAAGGTAGAAAGGTAGAAATGCCCAACAAAGGTCGGCAGAAAGTAACATAAAAAGCTCAAGGAGCAAAAAGTACGAGGAACAGCAGCAGCCAAGGTGCCCGCGTCCGCTCACAGGTGCTGTCACACAAGTGCTGTCACACAGGTCAAGACTTCTTAACAAACAGACCACAGTCATTGAGGATTCACAACTTCTCCTCCTCCACCATAACCCTCAGCACTGGCTCTCCTCAAGGATGTGTGTTGAGCCCTCTCCTGTTCACTCTGCTCACATATGATTGTGCAGCTACCCATCCAGGCTGTCATATTGTAAAGTTTGCAGATGATACAGCTGTGGTGGGATGCATCACAAACAATGATGAGTCCAGCTACAGACAGGAGGTGGAACACCTGGAGAGCTGGTGCAAAGAGAATAACCTTCACATCAATGTGAAGAAGACAAAGGAGATGATTGTGGACTTCAGAAGGAACAAACACACCCACACCCCACTGAACATAAGAGGATCTGCGGTGGAAGTGGTCTCCAGCTACAAGTACCTGGGTGTACACATGAATGATAACCTCAGCTGGAGCAACAACACCACCAGCCTGATCAAGAAAGCTCATCAGAGACTCTACTTCCTCAGGCGGCTGAGACGAGCTGGTCTGAGAAGCTCAGTCCTCACCTCCTTCTACAGGTGTGCAGTGGAGAGCATCCTGTGCTCCAGCATCAACGTGTGGCATGGAGGCTGCACAGCTGCAGAAAGAAAAGCTCTGCAGAGAGTGGTGAAGGCTGCACAGAAGTCTGTTGGAGTCAGTCTCCCCACCATCACAGACATCTACACCTCCAGATGCAGGAAGAGAGCCACCTGCATCATGAAGGACCCCACTCACCCAGCACACACACTTTTTGTCCCACTCCCCTCAGGAAGGAGGTTGAGGAGCATTAAGTGTAGAACCACTAGACTGAGGAACAGCTTCTACCCTGAGGCTGTTAGACTCATGAATATCTAACCAAAATAATCACTGTGAAAAAAATAAATCACATCATGTTGCTGCTGATCTGTTTCATGTTGCTGCTGATCTGTTTCATGTTGCTGCTGATCTGTTTCATGTTGCTGTGTTAATAGAGTAGAATAGAATATATCTTTATTGGCATATTTGCACCAAGGTACAAAGTGTTGCAATTGGCGCGCGCACCATCCTAAGAGGGACGTACGCACGGAAAGCCGCAGCAGTAATTAAACCGCGCCGCCAACAATCAGATATGGAAAAAAGGAACATACAGTCGGATAATCATTGGTATTCAAAAAAGAATCTATCACATTTTGTCTTAGGACATTCTATGATAAAGTCAAAAAACTCTACCAGCTCAGCACGGATAAAGACAAAGACATGTTGCATTTGATGGCAAGCAGGGAGATAGTCCGTGAGTAATCATTTCAGATAAGCACAGTCTGCAGATGGCCTCAGCTCGGCTCCATCTGAATGCACACAGAGACCTCTGGGGGGAGGGGGGGCAGCGACAGTTTTTCAACAGCTTTCGACTCCAGGAGAAGTTTTGCAGTCAGCCTCTTTTCAAGGTTGCTTTGAGTCCCGATTAGATTAGTTGCTTTATTTATTTTCCAGGGCAGGCTACAGTGTACTTTGACTGCAGCCTTGAAGTCCAGGTGCTGTCTAGGTCCAAATCGCCGAATCATGTGAGGTTCCGAGCTACAAATCCCCATCTGTCCCCTGATGAAGCCCGGTCGGCTGTAAACGAGTCCCAAAACGCACTGCAGGTCTGCGGCTGTCCACCACTGCTCCCATCGTGCGATTCAGCTCGAACAACAGTTGGGTCGTTGAGGTCACAGCACCGGATCAAAGAATCTTGTTGAGCAGGAAATTTCGCCAGTGCATTGATCGCCGCGGTAGTCTCCCTCAGCCTCCAGTAGCAGAAACCTCCGCCTAAGCCAAAAAGCAGAGCAGCTGCCACCAATATTCCAATAATCCACAAATCTTCCACGTCTTCGACAGAAAGAACGGTCAGACACATTAACTTCCATTCTCCCCACGAGTCCATAATGTAGCCCACCAGCATGCGTGTCGAGGGGGCACGCCGGTTCTCCTGGTCCGGAGCGCTTCGTGGAAAAAAATTTATCGATAGAGGAAACAGCCCACGCAATTAAATCCATTTTCCAAATTGGTTCGAGTGAGCACTGAAGAGTTGCAGACGAGACAAAAATGCAAAAGCAGGGAGGAGGAAAACTTAGGGAGGAGAGGAGCAGAAAGAGAGGCGACCTGCTTCGCCAAGAGCCGTGTTCCTTTGCTCACACAGACTCGTTCGTGCTGCTGTTCGACGTAATGTTTTTATGATATTAGTGCCTAGTATATTTTTAGTTGATGTTTTTCTTAGTTCATATCTTAGATGTTGTTTTTCTTTTACATTTTATTGTTGGATGTAACTGGGACCCTGTGTACATAATCTCGTTTCATCACATGTACCACATGTGGTGCGAATGACAATAAAGAAACTCTGACTCTGATTTATGTTTTTTCCCCACTTCATCAGACATTTTGGACTGATGCGACTTATATGGCAAAGCGACATGTACAGCAGAAAATATGGTAATCAAAGTGACAAAAGTGCCTCTTTTTATCACAAAAGTTGCCGACCCCTGATCTACACAAAACAAGGCACTTGGTTGAATCTGCTGAAAACATCGTGACAGGCTGGTCATAGTCTGTTTACATAATTAAATATGGCAGCAAATATAATGTCTGATGTATTTTCAGCCACTTCATTGGTTCTGTAGTTAACTGAGTACACTATTGGACTGGTCACAATGTTAACAACTCAGTCTGTTTACTAACTGACACTCACTGAGTCTTGGCTGATCAACTGAATTTAAAAGATCAGGTGTTTAAAGACAAATGACATAATGGTTCCTGACAAGTTTGTGGAAAACATCCATAAAAAATAACCTTTTCAGAGCTGCTGTCAAAATCATTTATTCACCTCTGTGACATTTTCTGATCATTGCAGCAACAACCTTCCACCCCGTAATTTGTCCCACTTTAAACATCTAAGTGAAAACAAACTCTGCAGCATAAAGCATCAGAGAAGACACAAATCACCAAAGCATCACCTTCCTGTTCATGTCCACCTCAGTGGACCCACATTCAGCGGGTGGGCCTGTGTGAATCGTGTCTCACCTGGAGGTTGGTCATCTGGAAGCGGTAATTGTGATTGGCAGCCGTTGGCGCTGAGATAATCAGGAGTCGTCGCTTCTCGTAGAACTGGTCCAGCAGCGCAGCAGCTGTACGCACGCCCACATTAATGTTCATGGCTGCGATGACATTAAATGTGCAATTAGGCCAAGATATGAAAGACGTGGTAAGAGGTGAAGATTTATTATGACACACTGTCGCTGTGAGGCGCTGCATAATTAGATTTGCTTTGCTGAACTGAAGAATGACTGCTGATGTTCAGGAGCTGCAGCGCAGTTCCTCACGACTCGTTGAAATTTAAATAAAACTATGAAACCATCAGCGTGGATTTTTTTAATCGACGAACAGGCTGCTATTTTCTCCTCCACTGGTCTCATCACATAAAAGCAAAAACAGTGTTGCCAGAACCAAATGATGCATACAAGTTATGGATTTTGGAAATAAATTAATTTAACAGTTTATATTAGTTCTTGTTTTGCAAATCTAAAGCCTCTTGTTTCCATGTCTTCAATATGGTTAAACAAATTTAAAAAAAAAATAGCGAGGCATTTCCCTTGTACGTCAAATAAAGTTTTTTTTTTCATAGGATGCTAAGTTTTAGGCATGACATGAACAAAAGCTTGAAACATGGACGTTGGTGCAAAAAAGCTGCAAAATCTAAAATACAAACTTAAAAGTGGTGGTGGGGGGAGAGTTGATAATAAAAGGATCAGTCCAGTATTTGGTTCCAGTTTGGTAAGTGAATACAGTCACAATCCTCTGATAAGTAATGGTTTTCTTTTAACTACTCCCCTCTGCAAGTCTTGCTGCAGCGATCAACTCGCTGTTGGTAATTGTTTAACGCAGGACGACCTTCTTGAATCGGTGGGTTCAAACCTGCAGCTTCAGAATTACGACCGCGGCGCTGACCACCGAGCTACAGCAGTCCTGATATCACACTGAATAAATACTAGAAGAGAGGTTTTGATAATTACTGTGATGTCACAGTAATGTAACCTTTTGATCCAGTAAAATATATATATATATAAAACTTCGTGTAAAAGTGCATCAACATTTTGGTAATAATCAGGTCAGCTATTGTCTGAAATCAAATTATGCACGTCTTTACTGACTCTTCTCTGTAATTTAATATATGCAGGTATCAGTCAAGGTTTCCTACAATCACAGTTCCAAACAAGACCCCCTTCCCAACGACGACCCCTCTACATTGTCCATGACCTCTCAGGATTGGACCAGGTTCGACTCCCTGCTTTAGGCTCCCCAGGTGCTTACATAGCTGCCCGCTGCTCCACCTGGGTGTATCTCATGTGTGATGGGTCAGATGCAGAGCACATCATTGTATGGGAACACATAATGGTGACAACACGTAGCAGGGGAATAAGGAATCTAATTACTCGCCCAAAAAATGTTTTACTGTCGGTTTTTTGTGTTGCCAGATGTGCCCAAGCACCCTCATCATGCCCAATGTGTAACAGCATGTTTGCTTGACAGTACCATGTACAAACACAAGCACACCTCGCCCTGCGTCTTAGACTGTGTCAGGACGCACATGCTAATAGATGACATCACACTAACACAACTATTATGTCTGTTCTAGGTTGTTTCTTTGACCATGTCAGGATCTGCAGAATTCCTATGCATATTCTGTATGAAAGGGTTTTAGACCTTCACCGTCAGTGTCCCTCTATGACGAAAACAAGTTCCAAAAGTTTCCAAAAGGTGTGGTGCAGAAGCTCATGGAAAGGTGAATTGGTCATTGCAGCTGGAGTGTAAGAGCAAGACATGATCCTAAGAGGTATAGAAATTGCAGCTGCCACCACCAAGAGCATTGCACTAACGTACTTGAAGCACTGCCGGCATGTTGTGAGCATGACTAGTCCTGCTTCAAATCCTCCACAACCAACACACACCAGGCCCCACGTCCTGCTGTCTTTGCTGTCACCATGCTCCACCTAGGACCCCGATAAGTTGCCACCCAGATGACAAACCACCACAACGTTGCTACAAAAAGTGTTTGCATGCTCCAAATCTTCTTAAACCAGTCACACAATGAGGAGCCCACTGCATTTCTTAAACGTGACCCATCAAAAACAAGTGAAGTGAGACATAGTGAGACTAAAAAGTCATGAAAACATTTCCCAACAGCTTTCATTCCTGCTTTTTTTGTTTGTCTGAAATCTGTCAATTGCTCGATTGCCGTTGCTTCCGTAAGAGTCATAAACTACAATAAAAGCAATTAAATGCTTAACTCAAAGTTTTAGCAAGTTTTATGTCTGTTTAATATTATTGTTTAGTACAAAGCTTTGAAACCTGCAACACTTTTGTAAGTTTTCTACTTAGTAGTCAAAATATTAATGAATTAAAATAGTTATATTATCCATTATATTTTCTATATAATAATCCATCCATCCATTATATTTACCCACTTCTTCCTTTTTGGGTCACATGGGTCACTGGTGCCCATACCCAGCTGTATAACAATGACTACAACACTTTAGTTACTGTTGAAAATCAAAGTAAACATTAATAAATGGTATAGAACTAACAGAGTTTTAAAAAGCTTGTTTTTCTGTAAGATGTTTGTGTGTTGAGCAGCGTGAGATACATACGTGCACATACTGTGTCTGCGCCGGACCAGGTGAGTCCATATTGACAGACTCTGGCAGGACTGCCCTGCAGCTCGTGGCCCCCGCCGCAGGTGAACTCACACGAGGCACCGTAGTTGTCTCCGTCACTGTCGCACTTCATGTAACCATTGTCCGGAGGAAACAGCGGGCTGCAGCGGCGTACTGTGCACAGAACATATAAAAGTGCATGATTTTGATTTATTGTTGTCAGAGGAGTAAAGAATAACTAAACTTAATGTAAGCACAATAAGTATTTGTAAACCCAATGTTTTTAGGATATAATATTGTACTTTATCACTGCATTATAAGTATCTAAAACTAATATTACTGTATATCCTAAAAAAAAAAAAGGTTTACAAATTGTTATTGTGCTTACAAGGTAGTAACTTAGCCTGAAATGTTTTATATAAGAACTCTCGATGAAATTTGAATCACTATTTTGCAAGAAACTGGTCTCTTTCTTGCCCTTAATTTTTTTTCATATAAATTTATTCATTTTAAAAATACAAAACAAATCCATGTATGATATGAAAACAAAATATAAAATGAAAGGCAGCAGAAGGAAGAAAAAATCTTATTATATCTGCTCCTTCTTTCAAACAATCAGTTCAAACAATAATCATCTCCAAGTAACAGAACAAAATGTAATGTATAATAAACAATTATTAACAATTTATAGTGTTTAAAGAGGAATTAATAACATATCTATAAACTATTTATTGGCCATCTATAAGGGGAGTCTAACTCCATCTTATCTTATTCTTCCATATTTTCCTAACAGAGCACCTCGCTCTCAGACTGCAGGTTTACTCGTGGTTCCTAGAGTTTACAAAAGCAGAATGGGAGGAATATCTTTCAGTTCTCTCTTGTGGAACTAACTTCCAGTTTCTTTCCATGAGGCTGACACATAGTCCAGTTTAAAGACTGGGCTTAAAACTTTCATTATTGATAAATCATAGGGTTGGCTTAGTATGCTGCTATAGGCTTAGATTAATGGAGGACAAGTTGACCTCATTTCCTTAAATGAATTGTTAAACTAGAATAATTTTCATTTGATACTATTTCTATCTTAACACATGATCCTTGACCTGCCATTGTGTATCTGTTCCTCTGAAATCCAGCTGGTCGAAGCAGATGGCCACTTGTCCTGTGTCTGATTCAACTAAAGGTTTCTTCCTCAGTGTTTTTCCTTCCCACTGTCACCTTCATGCTTGCTCAAGATGAGAGTTCTGTGATGGAGTTAAATTCAAAGCTGCTCCTCAGATAAATAATGTTAAATTATCATTTTTATATATGAATACTGTATTTCTGTTCTGTGCCCTGAGACGACCTCTGTTGTGACTTGACGCTACATAAATAAACTGAATTGAATTGAAACTGAATTCAATTATTGTAAAGTGGCGCCAAAAAAATCTTTCATTTATTCTAATGGAACTGTTAATATCTTACAAAGTTTCTGATTTTTATTTTTTCATAGACTAAAAAAAACGTGTCCGTTTTGTATTTCATTTATTGCTGAGATTTAAATGTCACACATTTCAATGTTTTCCTCTGCTTTAAGAAAAAGACTCACCTCGAACTCTGACAGAGAAGCGGCAGGACCCTTTGTTCCCCGCCCGGTCAAACACAGTGTAGGACATCTTGTGGAGTCCCTCTGGGAAGTAAGATTTTGAAGGTGGTCCTTTCAGGATAACACTGCAAACCACATGCTCAGTTTGAAACTTTCACTGGGATTTCCATTGTGAGCAGGATTAAACTGACTGAGAGCACTGAAGCAGCAAGCGGATAAAAGCTTTAGAAGGTTCAGGAGACTGACTCTGTCAGGATCCCGTCCGCCGTGTCGACGCCCTCAGGTGTGTCCCATGTCACCCTCGCTGTCAACTTCCCTGGTTCGGCCCACTTATCCTTTAGATTGGGACACTTGATTTTGGGTGGCTCTAAATCTACAGCCAGGAAAGAAAACATTGAACAACTTTAGTGAAAGAACCGCTCAATAAATATTGTTTGACTTAATCAATTAAGATAAACTTTATTGTTCTTATAAGAACCTTCAGATATCAAGCAGAACAATATATTTATATAAGTAAAAAATGTGTTCAAAGTCTAGGAATTTTAAATAAAATGCATAAAGATAGAAATGTCCATTTAAGATTTAATTACATATTTTGTAATGATAAATGTTAATTTGGCCTAATTTTGTAGCTATAACAATTTTCACGAATTTCATTGATTCGTTTTACAATAAAACTTTTATGGGTGAAAAACTTAAATGCCCTTTTGATTTCTACATCTTCACGTGGATGTGTGGGTTTTCTCCGGTTACACTCTTTTTTTTTTTACAAGTTGTTGATTCTAAAACAAATGAGAGTGTGTCTGATTTTGTCTCTGATGGACCAAAAATGTCTGAAGATTTATTGTAAAAAATAAAATAAAATACACACAGTGAAGCCCAGAGGCATGCTGGGAGTATTAGAAACAAGTCAAAATAACCTTTTATGGTAACATAAAGGTAAATAAATCAATAGACTGAAGAAGTGAGGATGAGTCAGAGCATCCTCTGTGACAAAAACGTAACAGACTTGATGTTGTACCTCCAGTAGTGCATCCAGGAAAAACTCCAGTTTTTCCTGACTGAGGAAAAACTGACTGAAGGTACAAACTACTCTGTCATTTAGATGTTCAGCAAAAAGCTGTTGTTGTTTTTTTTAGCTCAATTGTTATAAACTCAAACTGTACAAGTGAAAATAGTGTCATTTTGGACTTCTGTGATGTACAAACATATCTAAAGACTTGTTTCTTTCAAACATCAACCACAAAAACAAAATGTCCACGGCTGACTCTGGGCAACAGAAAATAATAATTGGTGGCTGTAGTTGGTCCTTTTTTGTAGGCCCAACCCATACACCAAGCTCCACATTTTCCTTTGCAGCTCTTCTACAGCAGATGGCGTCAACAGATTCACACATGGGGATCATTCACCTGATGAGCTGCAAGGACTAGAGCTGTCATTTCTAAACCGAACCTGGAGCGTGGCCCCACCTGACCAGGATGCAGACCGGGCCGGGCCATTAATGTGCTTACTGTGTGGGCCGGGTCAGTGTTGGGCTTTTTGTTGCATCAGGAACGCATGTGGCTGAGGATCCAACATATGCAAACATGGCTTGCCAAAATGCACCTGCTGCATGCACCCATTTGACCTAGCGCTGACCGGCTGGTTGAAACAGGTAAAAAGTTCAGTTAAGCTTCAGATGGACTACTGCCATCGATCCATCAGCCCAAATGGACGTTCATTCCACCGCTGCACTCAGCGGACGCACGCCGCCGAGACCCAAACAGATGAGATCACAAAATATCCAACACGTCAAAGCAGGATGCAGGCAGAAGCAGGGGAAGCATTTAATGCACATTGATGGATCCTCAGCTCTGATCTTCTGCCCCCTCAGCCATGCACGTCTGTCAACCGTTGATAATAGTCGGTGGTATAAGCAGTCAAAGTTTAATAAAAAATGTCAGGGTTTTTTTCTGGGTTTGAACCTGTAATTACTGTTAATTTGTTGGATTGGGTGGGGTTCGGAGATGATGACTACGGGCTGGGTCGGTTTGATTATTTGGACCCGAGTGCAACTCTGTAAGGCAGTTGATGACTGTTATCTGATGCTGGTGCGTTATCTGCCTTTAGGTAGCTGTGTTTCCGGCCTTTACATTGTTCCTAGTGTTTTGTGAAAGATTAATATGCAATCTCGTCATATTGCCTCCTGTGATCGCCTCCTTGTGATCTCTCCAGCGGTTCCCTGCCTTCCACCACTTACTCAACGTTTGTTTAAGACCTTTTTAGGAACCTTTTGGATTTCACCGTGCGACAATCCCGCCTGCTCAAAATAAGAAATTGATCATCAAGACCATCCTTCCAGACAACCTTTCCTTTAAGGTTGTTCCCTGTTATTCACTTTGTAAAGAAACACTGTTAAAACGTCCTCCTGCTCCTGAAGTCTTTCTGGTTTCACATACTATCTGGGTATAGAGCCACAAAGTTTACACCACAGGCACAGCCTTACCAACACATATGGGGCCTGCTGCGCTCCACACCTTGCTGTCCTGGCAGACTGATGTCTTCTGGCCATTCAGGGTGTAACCATGAGAGCAGAAGAACTCGCAGCGGGAGTTGAAGTAGGAACCATCTGTACACTTGTAGCCACCGTTAACGGGCATGTCGAGCTTTGGGCAGCGGATCTCTGTCAACACAAAGAGTTCAGCGTTTTACAAAGCTCTGACAGTTTGTATCATTATAGATTAATGTTGATAAGTACAGTTCAATTAAATAGATGTGTTTTAATCATTCTGTATATAGTCTAATAGGGGTTCCCAAACTTTTCCACGCTGGCCTCCGAAACAGCATTAGCTTCTGGCTGACACCCCCCCCCCCACACACACACACAAACCCACAAACAATGCTACAAAATATTTAAATAAAAATAAACTTTTAGAACGTTTGAACTTTTATTCACTGTATTCAATTAATTGTTACAGCTACTGAGCATAAAAGTGTTTTAAAGGTCCACTGACATGGTTTTTTAATTTTCATAAAATTGCTCAAAATATATATATTTTATCATTTAAATATGTTCGTTTTTGCAAACAAAATGATAAATCACTTTAATTTTGCTTTAAAAGTGATTTTGAACTTCAAGCCGTGTTTAATCATGGGAAATCCGATTACACTCGAACGCACCATCTGTGATGTAACACTGGGCAGAGGGCTCTGGTCTCTTTAATAGCGGACAATTTAAAACCGATGAATTTATCAATCTATGTGAAGATTTGAGCTATTTGTCTTCATTTTGGGAAGCAGAAAATAGTTTGGGTGATGGAACAAGAAACAACAGGATCTAATTTAGGTCTGATGCTGTATCAGACTTACCTTCATGTCGAGCTGCTCATACCTGCGCACTGTGACAAGCCCAGAGCTCTGCCCGGTGTGACATCACAGATGGTGCGTTCGGGTGTAATCAGATTTCCCATGATTAAACACGGCTTGAAGTTCAAAATCACTTTTAAAGCAAAATTAAAGTGATTTATCATTTTGTTTGCATAAAGGAACATATTTAAATGATAAAATATATATTTTGAGCAATTTTATGAATAGTAAAAAAAATCATGTCAGTGGACCTTTAAACACCATTTTATATTCCCACCGGGGGGGAAAAAAAAAATTCCACAAACTGTTGACCAGAAGAACAAAACAAAACTAACTTTTCTGGAAATGACAGATACAGATTGCTCTAGTGTGCAATTTTTATTATTATTATTATTATTATTACTATTTTTATTTTTGCTTGTTTCTAATTGTCTTCTCTCCAGCGTTCTGGGGAGTCCTTAGCGCCCACTGGCGGGCCCCAAAGAGGCCGTGGCCCCCACTTTAAAAAACAATGGTCTAAAGCAGGGGTGTCAAACTCAATTACAAAAAGGGGCCAAAATTAAAACCTTTTTCAAACTAAGGGCCAGTTACAGAAATTATATTAACTCAAATCAGGTACCCAATATTTATTCTTGGTCACAATTTCCTCAACAAGAGTTTGATTGGTCTCATTTGATGTTCTCTGTTGTGCTTTCAGCATCAAAATCAAAGATTACTGAAAAAATTCAAGTGATAAGTTTGATGTTTTATTCTGGTAAATACTGAAATAAAGGCATTCCTGCTGTCAAGTTTTATCCCTCATAGTTTCATTATTTTACTCTGAAAAAGTCAGACTTGCTTCTGTTTTATTTTTCCAATTGGTTTCAGCAGTAATTCTTCAGACCTTCTGAAGGTCCCGTCTCTCTCGACCTTCCAGCGTTTATCTTACTGTGCTGCACTCTGCAATATTTATAACTCTTATGAAATCAATTTTCTGTCAACTCAAACCATTTCACTCACTTGTAAAAAAGCATTTTCAAAAACTTGAACATCTCTGTGCTGCACAACCAGTGCAGCACCAACGTTTTCAAGGAGAACCCTCTCTCTTCTCCCTGAGACAATTATTTTGTCTCAACTTTCTTTCTGATGGATTACTTCTCTCTCCACCATTAAGTGGGATCATGTAAGCAACAGTCATATTACAGTGTAGCTCGAGAAGCCTATAGAAGTTCATGGATGTATTAAAGATGATGTGTTAAGCTTTTTATTGTAAGTAATGTTGAGCCTTTAATTTAAATCATGTTTTAGTTTTATTAACTGACATTAGTTTTATTAATTAGGGCATTTGTGGCTGAGTGGTCGGAGCAGTCGTCCTCCAATGCAAGAGTTGGAGGTTCGACTCCATCAGCAGTCATATGCATATGTCAGTGGGGGTACCGCAGGGGTCCATCCTCGGCCCCTTTCTCTTCTCATTATACCTGCTGCCACTAGGTGCTATTTTCCGCAAACACAAAATAGCCTTTCATTTCTACGCCGATGATTGTCAAATTTACTTTCCCCTGAGGCACAGAGGCTCACACTCTATTCAACCTCTTCTTGACTGCCTGGCTGACATCCATGATTGGATGGCCTCAAACTTCTTAAGTTTCAATGAGAAGAAGTCTGAAGTCATGCTGTTCCATCCCAACAGCTCACTCTCGAATCACGACATTGACCTTCTTTCCCTAGCCCCACTAGAAAAACAAAAGGTCACTAATTTGGGGGTGACAATGGACCCTCCCCTGAAACTTACAAGTATTACTAATAAATTACACCAAATCATGGTGTACCCATCATGTTATACAGCAAAGAATCATAATCTTTTATTAAATCTAAATCAACACAATCATTTGTTGCCATAACTCTGAAGCTGTAACATTTAACCAAAGGGGAAGATAATCCCTCCTGCAGTGTCTGTTTTTGAGCTCCTGTCTTCACGCCGCAGCATCATCAGTCATAAATTTGCTACACTGCTCGAGAAACGTGTGGTGTGACAACGACATGTGAAAAGGTTTAATGGAGAAAGTCTCACATTCAATGCGTGTGAACTGGCAGCCTCGTCATTTGTCACATCGCAGTTAAAATAAGCTGGCTGATTCAGTGAACGATGACTGGTCTCTGTGAACGAATTCAACCACTGTGTCATACTGTAAGAGATTTAGCAGGTCGCTTTCGTAAATGAGCCCTTGAGGTTCAAAAGATTTACCTGACTAAATAAAGGTTGAATGAAAATTTAAACCGAGGGTCCATCCAGCACACAAACATTAGGTGGGCTGGTCACCAAAGTTAGCTCACGGTGATGAGTTGTTTAGGTATTTTGGCAAAAGTTAAATGAAATGTTCAGATTATTTAAAAATTTAGTTGGATTTAAGGGAAGAGTAGTTCACTCCACATGCAGGTTTTTGATGGTTCCCGAAACTGGGGTCATGAAACAATAAAGTGTGGGTTCTTGAGATGATCTACAAAAATGTAATTGTTTTTAACAAGATTGCTAATAGCATATTTATCCTGAGTGGTTAAATAAAAATACAATGGTTATAAATGCATAAAAACGTATATAAAGTTTGACAAAGGATTTCGCTAAACAGTGTTCCTCTACTTATAGTTGGGGTCCCAAGTTTGTGCAACTTTATTATATGAGTCAAAAGCAGAAACGTTTGGGAAACACTCAGGAGGCAGAGTATAAAGCAAAAAATATGATGTGTAAATCAATGGGTTTGATGCTGAGAATGCTCAGTAAGAAAAAAACACAGAGGTCAGCAAAAAATAATGCAAAGCAGCGACTTTAACCAACTTTTTCAAATAATAATTAGGTAAGACATGTAAGTTTTGGTTACCAGTCAAGCTCGTTGAGCTTAAAATCTTCTAATTCTGGTTACCTGCTGAAATCAGTGTAGCCGTAATAAAATACACACTTTAGTCCATGTACTGTATCCCTAATAAAATGCACACTTTAATCTATGTACAGTATTATTAATAAAATACACACTTTAATCCATGTATCGCTAATAAAATACATGCTTTAATCTATGTACTGTATCCCTCTGGATGGATGGATGGATAATCTATGTACTGTATCCCTAATAAATCACATAATCACTTTTCTGCATTCAGTTTTTAGGTATAATTCCTCATTTCTGCCTTTTAATCTAAAACTAATTTGTCTCAGCTCATTAAAAAAAACTGTTTGTCAATAGTCAAGCTCCCGTACCATTTCTAATTTTGATTCCCAGTTTGTGTGTGATCAGTTGATCATTGCTTCTCACCTCTGCAAGCATAGTTAGACGACCAGTGTTTGCTTGCCATGCACACCACCTCCGAGTTCTGGGATTCGTATCCTCGTTTACAGCGGATTTTACAACGAGTTCCCATCACATTCCTGCTGTGCTCCCCTCTGGGTGTGCGGCAGCTCACGTCACCGTGCTTCAGCTTAATGGGTGCACACCACGGAGCTCCTGAAAGCAAAGGAAGAACAGCGCTGAAGCTTTTATTAGAAGAGTCAACGCAGTTGCATCAAATGCATCACGACTTGGCCTTGGACTGGGAGAGACTCAATCAAGCACTTACCTGAAGCTTATAAAAGCTTACAGATGTTTTGTTCCAAAGTAAAAATATAAAAACCCACCCATCACCTTGAGTAAAGGCAGATTCAGTGGATTTCTCATTACCTTCTCTGTGACTTCCAATCACCCAAAATTGTCCCGGTAGAGGCAAGAGAAGCTGGTTTCACTTAAAGGAAAGACAGTGATGTGTGGGGAGCACTTACTCATTGGTGTCTGTGTCAAAGAACATCACGAAAGTCATAAAAGTTTGTTTTGAGTGGGGCTTTTTCTTAAATTAATAACACTGAAGAATTTCATGTTATCTCTGATTATTCAGATCAATTTCTATACTACAGAAGGTTAATTTGTCAAAACAGGTGTTCTTTAGTTTGACCAACTCAAACTTTGCCTTTGTTTCCAACAACATCTCAATAGTTGGAGGAATAAAAAGATATATATGTTCTTAATTTATTTTGAGAAAACAATTTAAGCATTATGTTGTAACACATAAGTCATAGTTTCTGAAAAGCTCCTGCTTTCTACACCACAGACACAAGTCCTGTCCACACTATTAGGCTATGGATTTCTTTGTATTTTTTTATACTATATTTGCACAACCAATCCACAAAAACTGAATATTTTTAAAACACTTTCCCAGGTGAAGATTTTTCAAACTATTTTAGATGTGCCTGTGTGGCTGGGAAATACTGAAATTTTCTGAAACAATGATGTAGCAGACTATTTTGTGTGTGCCCCATTATTACTTAGGGATCTAAAAACCCAAATAGCGGAAAAGCTTGTTTTATTTATTTATTCAGCATCTGACACCTTCACCATTAAACTTTGACTGTGTGCTGCTGAAATAGTTAACTAAGGGGAAACTGAGTTGTATCAAAGGAAACACACATTTTAGGTGGATTTTTGACAAAGATGAGCATGTTCTTTTTCTTTACTTTGAATTGTTGTTCACATGGACCTTCTTGCCACTTAGTGGTCTGGAATAGTATTACAAGGCTTGACTTGTAGACAAGAAAAATATAAAAATGGGGAAAACTGTTTAATAATATATCGAGTAGTTTTGACAAGGCAAGTCATTAAAAAAAATACATTTTGAAAAGTGGTTTTTCTAAATATCTGTTTTTCTTACCCTACATTCTATTTTATGAGTATACAGGTAACACATTAAAATAAGGTACACAACATTTGCTTAACTAGTGAACGCCTAAGGAACAAGTCAGGATCTGACGGATAGTTAACCAGCACTTACTGGGGAACACACTGCCAAGCCCTATTGGGGGACTACTGGTTAGTTACCTTGTAAATGAAGAGGAACGAATCGAGAGCTAATGGGTAGTTAAACCACTAGACTAGTACTAGACTAGACTAGTAGAACCACTAGACTGAGGAACAGCTTCTACCCTGAGGCTGTTAGACTCATGAACAAATAAAAATAAAATAAAAATAAACACTGCAAAATATCACATCATGCTGATGCTGATCTGTTTTCTTGTTGCTGTGTTCATCTGTGACCATCTGCTCATACAGACTCATGTTCGTGCTGCTGTTTATAATGATGTTTTTCCACTATATTAGGGCTTAGTGTATTACTAGTTGATGTTTCTCTTAGTTAATTCTAGATGTTATTACTGTTTTTCTCTTGCATTTGTTGTTGGATGTAACTGGGACCCCGTGTACATAATCTCGTTTTCATCACATGTACCACATGCGGTGCAAATGACAATAAAGACTCTCTGACTCTGACTCTTAAAGCTTAAGTATGTAACTTGTTTTTTAAACATATTTCTTCACTCTGCCACTATCTCCTGATAGACTGATGTTAGACAGGTAATCCCTGAAAAAAACTATAGTCCTCTGGCGTCTCCCGGTGGTAATCTTCTTCTTCTTCTTCTTTCGGCTTTTCCCTTTTCAGGGGTCGCCACAGCGAGTCATCCTCCTCCACCTCACTCTGTCCTCTGCATCCTCTGTCCTCACTCCAACTACCTCCATGTCCTCTCTAACTGCATCCATATATCTCCTCTTTGGTCTCCCTCTTTGTCTTTTTCCTGGCAGCTGCATTTCTAACATCCTTCTACCAATATACCCACTGTCCCTCCTCTGGACATGTCCAAACCATCTCAGTCTGGCCTCCCTAACTTTATCTCCCAGTTGTTTAACATGTGCTGTACCTCTGATGATCTCATTCCTGATCTTATCCATCCTTGTCACTCCTAAGGAGAACCTCAGCATCTTCATTTCTGCCACTTCCAGTTCTTTCTCCTGTCTTTTTGTCAATGCCACTGTCTCCAGACCATACAACATAGCTGGTCTCACCACTGTCTTGTAAACTTTTCCTTTGACCTTTGCTGACACCTTTTTGTCACAAATCACTCCTGAAACTTTTCTCCATCCACTCCATCCTGCCTGGACTCTCTTTTTCACCTCTTTACCACATTCCCCATTTTCCTGTACAGTGGACCCCAAGTACTTGAAGTCCTGCACCTTTGTGACCTCTGCTCCTTGTAGCCTCACTGTTCCACTGGCCTCCCTCTCATTCACACACATGTACTCTGTCTTACTACGACTGACTTTCATTCCTCTTCTTTCAAGAGCATACCTCCACCTCTCCAAGTTCTCTTCCACTTGTTCCCTGTTCTCACCACAGATCACAATGTCATCTGCAAACATCATAGTCCATGGGGATTCCTGCCTGACCTCATCTGTTAGTCGGTCCATCACCAGAGCAAACAAGAAGGGGCTCAGAGCCGATCCTTGATGCAATCCCACCTCCACCTTGAAGGTATCTGTCACACCCACAGCACATCTCACCACTGTCCTGCTGTCCTCATACATGTCCTGTACCAGTCTAACATACTTTTCTGCCACTCCAGATTTCCTCATGCAATACCACACCTCTTCTCTTG
>JBBPBX010035183.1:9056-25059 GCA_038048925.1 Garcialebias charrua
TGTATATATACAGTATTTCCCAGTTGTATACCGGTATATAGCATTACAGTATTTGTCATTTTATGAAGCATTTTTCTCAATGAACGTTCAAAATATACTGTATCAAAATAATTTAACTCATAAATCTGGATCTCTTTTCTAAAAATCAATTAGTATGTGTCAACTCTCTGCTGCTTTTGTAAATGAATGTGACTCTATAGAGACCTTGAAGTGCAACTTGTACTTTTCTGTTAATTTTTATACACCAATTGTTTTATTTCATTATTCAATTTGTTGCACAAGAGAGATGGTTAAAAAGTTTTATTAACTTTATCGTAATGTTTTTTTTTACTCTAAAGTAAATTAGATTTTTGTATAAGTAGAAACAAATCAAAATAGCAAGAAAATAAAAATGAATTGATTTGATGAAAATGCCACATTCCTGAACCTCGAGGGGGCATTCCAGCAACACTTATTGATGGAATTGGGTGTGAAAGACAAATGTATCCAAACCATAAAATAAAATCAAAAAAGAATAAAGTAAATTACAAAAACCTTATAGGGAAGGTTACTTTGCAGTGGATAAATACCGTACTCACAGAACATGCAGAGTGAACTGGCAGGATTTGTTAAAATCGCTGGGAAACCAGAACAAAAGTACTAAAATGTTTTAAACTATTCAAATAAACAAAATGGGGCATTTGTTGTGTCAAACAAACCACCAAAATTCAGGATGAGATCATATATTTTCTATTTTTGAGTGTTTGTTTCTATCTAAAATGCTTCTTAGCAAAACAATATGGTATATTTGAGTGAATTCTTTGTGCATGTTTTTTTTTAGCTCAAACTGCATACAAAAGCACAGAAAAAATATTAAATAAAAATAATCTTATAGTTGACATGTCCTGTTTTGAGGTTCTGATTAGACCCTTTATCAATACAGTATGTTGCTGTTTTACACTGAGGATCTGGCTCGACCTGCTGCTTTGTATGAGTACTACAAGCCTGCTTCATGAAATTGTTTTTATATCCAGTTCTTAGAATATTGTCACCAATAACTCCCCAAATAAATAATAAAAACAAATGTCACATTTTTGTCATCTGTGTAGGTTTCCCTAGCCTGGTTAATGAGAATTGAGCGGAGCTGTGCAGGAAGGCGAGGGCCAGGCTAATGTTTCCCATACTTGACAGACGAAATTGGCCTCTGCATTTAACCCAACCACCACCAGATGGTGCAGTGAGCAGCCGTAGTCAGCGCCCGGGGAGCTGGGGAAAATGGATGTGCACTCATAGACACCCCAAGGTGTGCCGTGGCCGGGGTTCGAGCCTGGGTCCTTCGGATCCCAAGTCTGATTCCCTAGCCACTACACCATCTTGGCACCCAGTCATTTCTTTTAACACATTACATTATAAATAATTAAGAAAAAAGTGTTTTGAGGGACAAACAACACTTTATTTGCACATTTTATGAACATTAAACAACAAATATTGTAGTACGTTACTCGTTTAGATAAAAGAAACTCTGTCACTCCCTCCAGTACACATCAATCACGACTCTTCTGTCACGGGTGGGTTTAATTTCTTCAGATTTTAACTTTCTTCACATAACCATCTTGCCATTTGTTGCCACCGTCAAATTGTTAACGTTAACTGACACACATCACATCAGTTGTTATACATAAACAAACAAAAAAACACATCTGCAGCCACATCCTGTTGTTGCACATAACCTGAAATTAGCTCTCAAAAGTTTCTTAACAAAATCCTCACACAAAAAACGTTCAGACAGGAACCAATTTTGATGTTGCCCTTTCCATGTCGCCCTCCAAGGAGACACAGAACTCCACGGGTGTTTCACCCAATATTATCCCCCCTGCAACACAGAACTGTAACTGTAGTAACTGTAACATGCTAACTCTTGTAGCTTGTTGCTGATGTCAATTTCAAACCGAGAAAGACGGGTGTAGCTCCACTAGCAGACAAGTCTGACTTGGTTATCTACCAGAAAAAATGGACAACCAACCACATATGACCAGAACATTAAGACAATTTTTTTTAAACTGTGTCTTTTTAACACCATGGTACAGTATCCCTTGAAATCAATAACTGGCCCATGCCTAATGTTAACCGTTCAACATAATACAGTAGTCAGTTCTCCAACACAGGCATCAGTTCCTGTAACACTAAATAATTCAAACATGGCTATTGTAAAACTCACAACTGTGAGGTTTGATATTTTATTGAATAAATAACACTGTGAGTAATCAGAAGTGAAAAGTTGGTGTTTTGTTTTGTTCAGGTGAGTTAAAGGTGCACATTCTTTAGAGCTGGCTTTCTTTAGTGATTACAGATCATCTTCCTTAATTATTTTCTCCAAACGGTTACTAAGGAGGGGAATCAGCAGAACTACGGACCTCTCTCCACCACGATCCTCCTTACGAGTCGGTGCTCAGGCTCTCCTTGGATGTGAGGATGTCCTGGAGGATCTTGTGGTAGAATGGGGAGAAGACCAGCTTATTGAAGTTGACCAGGCGGCTGAAGCGAACGGAGAGCTCTTTAAGCTCCCTGTTGACCGGAGTCAAACCTCCCGGGAGAGGAGAAGGGGTCTTGTGTTGACTAGACTCCAGGGAAGCCAGGAGGTAACTCTGAACCCGAGAGTCTGTGAGGAGAGAGGAGTTTTAGACACAGGAAAATAAATGATACTGATGAGGGGATGGAGACAAACAGTGAAGGGTGCTGCTCTTACCCATCAGCTTAATGACTGTGTTGTCTGGCTGGATGAGGGCCGAGATTTGTCCCTTCAGGGTACCCTTACGGTCAGCTGAAAACGGAGAGTATCCATGCTGGCTCAGACAGTGACTCAGCTCCACACAAAGTTTCTCCCCGATGGTCGCTAGGGCCTCCTGTATACTAAAAGACCTTAGAAAAGACAGTTATGTTTAAAACTTGTCCTCGCATTAAAGGAAATGGTAATATGTTTCATATGATGCTAAACACCGTCAGTGGTTAGGCTCCCCTGGTTGGATGTGATGGGGAGGATAAAGATACATTTTGGAAAGATCTGGATGAAGTGATAGAGAGTATTCCCAGGGAGGAAAGAGTGGTGATCAGAGCTGAATGGACATGATGGTGAAGGAAACAGGAGGGGATGAGGAAGTGATGGGTAGGTTTGGTGTCAAGGAAAGAAACCAGGAAGGACAGATGGTGGTGGATTTTGCCAAGAGAATGGAAATGGCTATAGTCAATACCTATTTCCAAAAGAGGGAGGAACATAGAGTGACCTATAAGAGTGGAGGAAGGAGTACACAGGTCGACTACATTCTGTGTAGTGCCAAGAGAGGAGGTGTGGTATTGTATTAAGAAATCTGGAGTGGCAGAGAAGTATGTTAGACTGGTACAGGACATGTATGAAGACAGCAGGACAGTGGTGAGATGTGCTATAGAAGTGACAGATGGCTTCAAGGTGGAGGTGGGAGTGCATCAAGGATCGGCTCTGAGCCCCTTCTTGTTTGCTCTGGTGATGGACGACTAACAGATGAGGTCAGGCAGGAATCCTTGTGGACTATGATGTTTGCAGATGACATTGTGATCTGTGGTGAGAACAGGGAACAGGTGGAAGAGAACTTGGAGAGGTCGAGGTATGCACATGAAAGAAGAGGAATGAAAGTCAGTCGTAGTAAGACAGAGTACATGTGTGTGAATGAGAGGGAGGCCAGTGGAACAGTGAGGCTACAAGGATCAGAGGTCACAAAGGTGCAGGACTTCAAGTACTTGGGGTCCACTATCCAGGAAAATGGGGAATGTGGTAAAGAGGTGAAAAAGAAAGTCCAGGCAGGATGGAGTGGATGGAGAAAAGTTTTAGGAGTGATTTGTGACAAAAAGGTGTGAGCAAGGTCCAGGGACGTGCAGAGGGGGGGGCTATGGGGGCTTGAGCACCTGCCCCTTTTTCTCCTTGCCCCCAAGTGCCCTTTTGGTAAATAAAAAAATAAAAAAAATTTAATTTCCTATTCTAAGCCCTCCTCTGACACATAATAACATGTACTAAAATTATTTATTTTATTTTATTTTATTATTTTTGTATTTTGCCAGAAAAACAACATAATAAGCCCTCCGGTCACGTACCAACACAACATTCCCCACAATGCAACAGTAGTTGTATTGTGCATTGCATTGCATTTCATTTTATGCTTATGTTCATTGGGTGTTTGGTGTTTTAGGGGTGTTTGGTGTTTCAGTGTTGGTGTAAATTTTCATACTTTTATACTACTATGAAAAAACTCAGGACAGTGTTACACTTTTACTATTTTATGCTTATGTTTATTAAATGTTTTAGTGTTTAGTGTTTAGATGGTTACTGTTGCACCGAGGGACTGAGAGAAACGCAATTTCAATCCTGTGTATGTCCTGTACATATTGCAGTTCTGACAATAAAGTTGACTTTGACTTTGACTTTGACTAGTAGTAGGGGTGGGGCCAATCTGATCCGGAGTCGTGTCTCATGAACCCAGAGTAATAATGCTGCGCATAGACATCAAGACCTGCCTCACATTCAGGAAATCCCTTTCATTTTACAGCCAGCTACAGCGTGTGGATTGAGTGAGTAGCACTTTAGTTAACAGTAGCCAACTTTTCATAGTAACATGTCCGCTGTGTGGAAGTATTTTACACTAAACACAGCAAGACAGCAACGTGCAATGTCTGTAGAGCCATAGCGCCACATTAAACCGCGGTCAAGTTAGTTTTATATTGGACATTTGTGCTCCGGGGCTTCAGCGGGACGCCACTCTCGCTGAACCGAAACAGGGAGACCGACCGCGGCCAGCTGCATCCAGTCCGACCCGCTGTCTGACCGTCTCGTAGGAGGGACAGGCTGAGAGCGGCTGACCAAAATCAGAACGCCCGCCCCGGATTGAAAAATAAAAACACACTGCTGAAGCCACGGAGCTCAAATGTTCACCGATAAGTTGTTAAACTTCATCATAATTAATGACCAACAGCTATCAGCTGTAGAAAATGAAGGATTTTGCAGCTTGATACTTGCAGCCAACAATCATAAAAAAGCATATTAATTAAAAATCACAAGAAAACTGTGTTAAAAAACATAAACAGCTACATTATAAAACAATGTAAAATACAGTACTAAAATCGGGAACATGTCTGTGTTGATTTATGCCAAGAACTTAGCAGATGTAAAGCTATTTAATATTTTATTTAATCCATTTATTAATTCATTAAGACAGAGTACATGTGTGTGAATGAGAGAGAGGCCAGTGGAACAGTGAGGCTACAAGGAGCAGAGGTCACAAAGATGCAGGACTTCAAGTACTTGGGTTCCACTGTCCAGGAAAATGGGAAATGTGGTAAAGAGGTGAAAAAGAGAGTCCAGGCAGGATGGAGTGGATGGAGAAAAGTTTCAGGAGTGATTTGTGACAAAAAGGTGTCAGCAAAGGTCAAAGGAAAAGTTTACAAGACAGCTATATTGTATGGTCTGGAGAAGGTGTCATTGACAAAAAGACAGGAGAAAGAACTGGAAGTGGCAGAAATGAAGATGCTGAGGTTCTCCTTAGGAGTGACAAGGATGGAGAAGATCAGGAATGAGATCATCAGAGGTACAGCACATGTTGAACAACTGGGAGATAAAGTTAGGGAGGACACACTGAGATGGATTGGACATGTCCAGAGGAGGGACAGTGGGTATATTGGTAGAAGGATGTTAGAAATGCAGCTGCCAGGAAAAAGACAAAGAGGAGATATATGGATGCAGTTAGAGAGGACATGAAGGTAGTTGGAGTGAGGACAGAGGATGCAGAGGACAGAGTGAGATGGAGGAGGATGACTCACTGTGGCGACCCCTCAAAAGGGAAAAGCAGAAAGAAGAAGAAGATTCATTCATTTAAAAGAGATAAAATAAAACAAATTAATCAAAAAGAAAACATTGAATGAAAAGAGTGCAGAAAGAAGAAAAAAAATTCTTATATCACCCCCTTATAATAAACATTGAACCAGTCCGTCCCTTGGCTTGTAGCAAATTTGTTTTTTTGGCCCTCCATGTATTTGACTTTGACATCCCTGGCTTATGCAATAGGGAGCACATTGCCCGTCCAAAACCTATCATCTCTCCATAATGGATATATGTCCGATCTTCTAACTTCCTTTGCTGCATAATGTACATTGCATTTATTCTAGCGTTAGGTAAATGTATCTTGAAGGAGAATAGCACTTAAATAAAAGTCCAACAAGAATATTCATTTAGAATTAAAAATAACTCACCCTGAACTACCATAATATATATAATGTATGTAATAACCAATCAAGTTGCTCCTGTCCAATAAAAGCGTACAAATGAAGGGGAAAAAACTCTATCCAGACTTTAAGTAAGTTTAGGGTCTGGTTCGCAGAGTATGGAGTTAAATTTGTTTCACAATTATTCAATGAAAAAAAAACAACTATTTATTATTTTTTATTTATTATTTTTTATTATTTATTATTTTATTTATTTTACTTAACTGTAAAATAAAATTGTAATCAAAACTTTTGGAATTGTAACAATTTCTTCTTTTAAAAAAAATAAAAACTTAAATTTTTTTTTTTAATTAAATAACTAATTTTTCTCTCATGAACTTAAAAAGTTATTTGCAAAACATAAACTTTTATTTGCACACATCAGAAATCTTTTTTTTTTGTTGCTATTTTAGGCTCTGCCCACGACGTCATGTGAGAATCGCAAGCAAAACTTTGAATGACAAACAAAAACTTAGAATAGCAAGCAAAGATTTCTGACATGCGCAAATAATTATTTCACTTCATGACACAAAAATTTGTGATTTTAATTTAAAAAATTTAAGCAAAACTTTTATTTGTTAAAAAAAATTACAATTCAAAATGTCTTGATCACAATTTTATTTTATGTAATTGAGGTTAGTTTTTTTTTATAGAATAATTGTGAAACAAATTGAACTCCATAGAAGAGGTCCCATTTTCATAATTTTATAGATTACAGTACACTAAAAAGTTGCACTGTGCCCTTGTTTTTCAATTTTGTAATTTATCGTTGTTTATTTAACTCTGAAAGCTATGTGAATTTGTCAATATTCTGTCCTAAAATGTGGTTAAATGTGCCCCTTTTTTTTCTGAGCACCTGCCCCTTTAGTGGGCTCTGCACGTCCCTGCTGCATTGTAACAGGTTAAGAAAAGATGTTACACCATGGTGATGCAGTCATAAAAAACAGCAGTAAATTGCCCCAAACTGTGAAAATGGCATCAAGTCTCATTAGTGTTTTTGTCAGAGAAGATGGGTTTTGAGTCCTTATCCATCTACCGTATGAAGATAAGAAACTTAATGACTTGTGTGGAGAGAGAGAAAAAAAGAAAGTTTTCCTCAGGTTTCATGTTTATGGCACATTTTATAGTCATTTGTTTGACAGAGTCATCCAACAGATGGCTACTCATCAGCACCGTCCTCAAAAGTGCAACAAAAATAGGATCACTGCTATTGCCTTCGGCAAACATCATTTAGCACCTCTAATAGCATCAACTGCTGCAACTTTTGCAATAAACCCCAAGTATATAAAGGCTCTCTACCAACAAATTAAAAGACTCAAGTCAGTAAGAGTATCAAGGTTAAAACCTAAACATGTAGCTAAATGTTGTAATTTAGTCTATAAAGTGTGATGAGTGGTGCCAGTTGTCAAACCATATGGTTATTAAAGGTAATTCCTGACACATAGTCAATCATTTTATGATTACCATGCAAGATACATTTAAATAGAAGATGCACATGTGTCCTCGTCAGCATCTGGTGTGCATTTTTTAACTGTGCTGCCATTATTGTGTGTGCACAGACACAATCCTAAACCTGTGATTAGCTGTTGAACGTGGGAGAAAATTATGTTTCCTCGCAGTGCGCAGTGGCTTTGATTCACAATGTAACTCATGTATTAATTAACCCACACACCAATGGAACAAGATTATTTGACCAGGCCTAGCGTATATATTTAATATGTTGAGTTGGTCTGCTTTCATTAATGACTTTGAGCATTTCTCAGCTGTGTAAATGTATACGGTCCTTCAGCCTGTCCTAAAAGGTAATGCTAACACAGACTTTCACAGGCGGCGGCAGATGGTTTGAGCAGGTGTCCTCTGTAGTCTGTGACATTGCACATATTCAAATGTCATGAAATGCAAACGCTGAGCTGTGTTTTGCAAAAGTGTAGAGGCAGAGCTTGAGAGTGCACTGTTAACATTATTTTTGTGTCTTTTGCTGAAGGTTTTTGAACAGTCTTTGTCGCCGTTGGGGTAAAGACTAGTGGTCATTGAACTCTGTGGGGCTGATTAAAATACTCATTATCGTGATGTAAAGTTTCATTAGTGGGTAATGGTGGGTAGTGGACATACCGGTATATACTTTTCTATACTCCATCCACTGCAACCTCTGTTAAACCTTCAGTTAGTATTTGTTCTGTCACGTAGCACAGATAGCAACACAGCTTCAAATAACATGGATGAGAATACTTTTGAATGGTATCCCTGCCTGCGATCCAAGGATCCTTGAGGAAATAAAATGGAAAATAAAAGCACTACAATTTATGTCATGCGTGGGGTGGGAGGGGTAATAGTCTGAGATAAGATATGAAGAAATTGTTTTTCTCAAACAAGTTCTCCCCCACAAGTTTTTGAATGATTTGCTGTGATGGAGGTTGCTGTAGGTTTGCAGAAAATGTTGTCTGAATGACTTACAAAGAAGCAGCTCGCTGCAGTGATGGCAAAAAGATATGAGCTAACAAAGATGTAGAATGCTTTTCTGTCACCGTTTCATTTCTGTTACATCAACAGTTTGTCTTTATTGTAAGCTTCGGCTCTATGTATGTAGATAGTGGTAAAGATGAAATCTTCTATTTTTTTGGGTCAAAACTCATGTAAACATTTTAGAAACAATATATTCTTTCAAACAAGGCCACGTTCAGTGTATTACTTGATATAAATTATCATTTTTATATACCATGGATGTACTAAACAATGCATTTAGCAAAACCTGCACTTTGAGGAAAAAAATAATGCAGAACTGTTTCTTTAAAGGTGCTATATGTAACTTTCTGTAGCACGCAGCACTTAGAAATATTTTCAACAGGGAAAGCATTCTGCTCCCTCCCCCTCAGAGCCATATATGGCTCTGCCCCCCGTGGTCTGCTGAAATTCAAATTCAAGCTCTGTTTTTATTGGCTGATTCAAATTCAAGCTCTGTTTTTATTGGCTGGTTACAAACTCTGTTTTTATTGGCTGGTTAACGGCGGGTCACTTTTGCTTTTTAGAAATGCTTATTTACCACCTGGAGAAGCAAGGGGACAATTTTTTTAAAGTTTTTTTTCAGAGATTACCTGTCTAACATCAGTCTGTCAGGAGATAGTGACAGAGTGAAGAAATATGTTAAAAATATATTCTTAGAAAAGTTACATATAGCACCTTTAATACAACCTGCTTTAATAACCAAGTACAGTATTCAGTTTTTAGGTTTGCAAAAAAAAATCAAAAAAAAAAAAAATCTGCAGACCAATATGACAAGAATCATTTGAGTGTACAGGTACAGCTCATTAAAGTTACTTCTCATCACCCGGCCCTCAGTCAATGCTTTGCCTATGACCATCAAAAATAATGGCTGGTCTTGAGTTGGATTCCCTCTTGCTCATGTCTTAGTGCAATTGATTACGGGCTGACAAAGAGACACATCTCAAACCACTGAGTCCTGCTTGGGTGTCAGACTCTTCCACCAGCTCAAACAAACTGGCTAGAGTTTGTTTCAAAAGGATGGTAATGGTATTGTTTTGAAAATCGTACACTGCTCATAGAAACAGTCCCAGGATGTCATGTTTTTGGCCCAAAAGTAATAACTTCAAGTGTTTACAGACAAATAGTTTTCTGAATATTAAACCCTTCCTTCTACTTCCTACATTGTGTATTTGATATGTTGCTTGGAGCAGAAGCTACTCATGTTATTCTAAAAATAATTCATCTGTCTGGTTGAAGTTTGTTTTACCCAAAAGGTCAGATTTGAGCTTTCTTGAGCTGTGATTATTTTTATCATTTTTGCACAAGCCAGACTCATCAACATTGTTTGCAACAAAGAGCCAAACGTCAATACACAATATTTCATTAAGTGTATACTTTTTAATGCAATGTTTCATAATAGCTTGAATTAATTATTGCGGTATGACAAATAACCACTGTATTACATGGTGTAATGTAAATTCTGTCATCTGTGCGTTTGTGGTCTTTTGGTCAACAATGCAACCATAAAATTTATATTGAAAAGGGGGCATTGAAGAAAAATACATGGAAGACATCAAGTATGATCATGAGAAGAATTACAGCAACGTATTTGGGGAAGTATTGTGAGAGGAAATTTGTAGCGAGAACTCACACCAGAACACTACTGTCTCCTGTAGACTGCATAAGAGCTGTGTCCACAATGCTGGAGGACAATCAATGTGCATTAATAGAGGAATGACTTGTATTCAAGATTACTCTCATCAACAAGTTTCATTCACTTACTGAGCATGTCTCGGAAACTGACAATAAAATGGCTTGATGCAACTTAAAAGTTAAAATATGAGATGCTCAAGTCAACTGACAAGCCCCAATTTACAGCATAATTTTGAAATTAGTGAATTCCTTTGACTCCTGCAAAGATATGAGGATATGCCTAAACAATCAAAATCAACTTTCCGTCCTGATATTTTAAATTATTTGGGTTTTAACTTGAGCCCATTGACAACTGAAGACGTGAAGGTTGGGAGAGCTTGTAAGATTTTAATGTCTAAAAACGACTTACACTATACACTTTTAAAAAAACGATCACAAATTGTTAAGATTGGGCCATTTTGATGATTCTGATGATGATTTGTTTCTGATTATGGCAGATCCTGATCACCTATATCATATCCATATCTTAATCCATATCTATATTCATACCTACAGGAAGCCCTCGAGTTACGTCAGGGATTGGGACCTACGGGTGTGACTTAGGTCGATGTTGTCGTACCTCGCGGACCAAAAACACCTGCCTGTCGTAGGTCCGCGTTTCTGACATAGGTCGCGGCTATACCGCTAACGGAGCGTTGCACACATATTTAATGGCATGAGACTGAACAAGCAGACATACTAGGTCATAAACATGCACAGAACTGTACAGTAAATGAATACTGTACAATAAATAAAAAATATAATGTCTTACTTTGAGCTGGTCAAAGCCTGCCTTCGTCTTTTAGCATCAGCTCGCACCCGTCCGAGCTCCCCCAGCTTCCTTACGCTCCACACGCACACACGTGGTCAAAACTGTTTAAAAGAAGGACTGTTAGCTTCTTAACTTCATACATTTGGAGCCAGAAAAAAAAAAAACTTACTGAAAGCCGTTTCTCCGCGATAATCCTCCATCCAAAACAAGCTCGGCGTTAGCTACGGTTAGGCCCCGCCATTAGCAGCAATGGTTAGCATGTCAGTTCATTCAAAAAGGCTGTCGGCTTTGTATCTCCGCGTTAGCTCGGTGTCCCCCGACTGCCAGGCGGACATTTGCGGCGAGCTCCCGGCCGCAGATGGCCCCTCCGCGGCATGTCGGCTCGGTGTCTTCGCCTGTGTTAGCTGCTCTGTTAGCTGCTGTCGTTAGCATGTCGGGCGGCGTTGTGGGAGCGATCGCGGGGCGATCGCCGGCTGCTTCTCCGGGCCTGAGACGTCCACAGAGTTGACCGAGTGTTTCCAGCAAATTTATCCGTATGAGGCAACCCTGATCGGACACACAGTCCTCTAGAGCCAGCTGACAGGAGCATCTATGGCGGAGCTCCATTGACCGCAATGGCGACCGGAAACGACCGGAAGTTGCGTAAATACGATAAAATTGTAATAAAAACGTAATATTAATAATTATACTTTATTTATAAAGCCATTTAAAACAACCACAGCTGCAACAAAGTGCTATACACATGAAATTAATAACATTTAAACACACACAAAAAAAATAATAATATATATATATTTTTTTTAATCATATTTTTATTAAATATGATAAAATCGTAAGTCTGAGTTGCCGTAGGTCGCAGGTGACGTAGGTCGAGGGTTTGCTGTATATCCATATATAGCCATATAGGGGCCGAGATGGTGTAGAGGCAGGGCAGCCGGCTCAGGACCGGAAGGTCCCGGGTTCGCTCCCCGGTCACTGTACCTCGTTGTGTCCCTGGGCAAGACACTTAACCCCGAGTCGCTCCCAGTAGGACTGGCTGGCGCCTTGCATGGCAGCCTACCGCTACCGGTGTATGAATGTGTGTATGAATGGGTGGATGGCTGGTACTGTGAAGTGCTTTGGGGCCCCTCATAGGGGGCTGGAAAGTGCTATATAAGTAAGCTCCATTTACCATTTAACATATATCCTAGATCCATGGTGAGTAAAGGCCGAGATACACTCGAGCGTCCTCACGGTACGCCTATACGCAGCGTACGTATGTCAAGGCAAAAGCGTAGCCCCGCGTAGCCCCTCAGGGCATGTACGCGCAAAGCTTTTTTTTTACGTCCGCGTGCGCAATACGCGGTGTCTGACCATAAACTTCCCCGGCGCCGGACTGTTTTGTATGTTACACAAATGAAATAAATTCCCCTTCTTTATCGCTGATCGGGCCTTTTCTTTTGTTTTTTTGCCTAAAGTCAAGTAATCACTTCTTCCTCCGTTCACTCCATGAATGAAATGAATGAATTCAGGTCCTACCTGGGTGCGCGATGTTTTAAATATCCCTGGTGGGCTGTGTGCTGCAGGAAAAGCACTCCCTGTTATTATTTTTATTTCTGAGAGAACTTTTTACAACATATATAGTAGAAACACCGCATGAACACCGCCGCGGTCTTCAGCGAGCTACATGAGCTGGCTGTCAATCATTTCAGTAGGCGTGTCAGCAAGTGACCAATCAGCGAGCTCAGTTGAGTCCCCTCCGTGTGCAGCTGCTCATATTACAACAAGGAGAACGCGAGCGTTTGAAAGCTGATAGTTTCTGAAGTATAGCAGCAAAACACATGTGCACAAAATGCGGGCGTAGAGTGGCGTACCTGAGGACGCTCAGGTGTATTTCAGCCTTTAGGTTGCTTCCTTCTGGACGCAGGTATCTTCTGCCAGATGTAGGATGAACAAACTGAAAAAACTCATTCATCCCTGTAGTGATCAGGCTTCTCAATGAACACTGATGATTTCTGTATTGTTACTTTAATGTGTCAATGTCTTGTCTAGTATGGATATTTGATGTGTCTACTGGCTGCGAAACAAATTGCCCCTCGGGGATAATAAAGATTCTTGAACTATAAATTTTCATAAAGTAATTTAATAAGTGTTCTTTTATGCCGTTTGTTATCCTATTTGTTTATTCTAATGATTATATCAGCATGCAGCAGACACAATGCAGTTTTTTTTTTTTTGCATTTGTTTCGGTCAGTTAAGTCTGGTTGTTGCTAATATGAATGATCACCCCCCTCCAACTGTCTGTCTACCAGCATGCCGTCTGTTCAGCCAGCAGGTGCCTGCTGGGTTGGAGAGGCGAACCGGGGAGGCGTGCATGTCACAGTAGTGGCAGGTGGGCCCCACATCAGGTATCGTAATGACTGCTGGCACAGACGGTCTCAGAGCCACACAATGGAGGAGGGATAGCGCATGTGTGGCAAAAAGCGAAGGAGGCATGGGGAGCTGTGTGTATGCCAAACCTGACAAATTGGATAAAGCTTCTAGTGGATAGCGAGGGCAGCGCCAGTGTGAAGCTGACATATGAAGAAGACACACACACAGTGGATGGGAACAGCAGAGTGGATGAGCACGGATGTGTGTTTGATCACAACATTTGAATCATGTTGAAGGGGAGGAAATATTTATCTTTTTTAACTGTACAACAGATGTGATATTAAGTCAAAGTCAGTGTGCCTTTTATTGATTAATATACTACTAAAACAATGCAGTGCAACACATTGTAGGATGCTTTTTTGTTTAGATGTTCCAGGAAAATAAATATATAAGTAAAAAAAAAAGCTTCTTCTTTCGGCTGTTCCCTTTTCCAGTAGTCACTCACTCCAACTACCTCAATGTCCTCTCTAACTGCATCCATACATCTCCTCTTTGTCTTGGCAGCTGCATTTCTAACATCCTTCTACCAATATACCCACTGTCCCTCCTCTGGACATGTCCAAACCATCTCAGTCTGGCCTCTCTAACTTTATCTCCCAGTTGTTCAACCTGTGCTGTACCTCTGATGATATCTTTCCTAATCTTATCCATCCTTGTCACACCTAAGGAGAACCTCAACGTCTTCATTTCTGCCACTTCCAGCTCTCTCTCCTGTCTTTTCGTCAATTCCACTGTTTCCAAATCATAAAACATAGTTCATATCATTTTATTTCAGTCCAATGATGTATGTATTAGGTATGCACTATTTAGGCACTAGATATCAGCCTTGAAAGTAACAAGTATCTTGCCTGGTAAATGTCTGGTACCCAGTAAATTTTATGGTATTGTGGTCCTCCCACCCACACTTTTCAAATAAGTAGCTCTAAAATTCTATCAGGCTTGCAAGTTTTGAAAAAGTTCAGAAATAACTGAGTTTCTGAAAGATATGTCTTTTGTCAGTATATTATCCAGATGTCAATTGTATTAAATCATCTTTGAAAAATGTTTATATCGTATAAACAAAGTAAGGAAGTACCACTGTAAAATCCTCAATAGACATTTGTTTTAAAAAAAATCCTTACATTTTTGTTTGGTTATAATGTCTCCTGTCATGTCTAAGTTGAATTTATGTATTTGTTTAGATTAGAATCCGTGGCTCGGTTTCCACCAGGAAGCCATTCTAAAGCACTGAGTAAAAAAAAAAAAACTTGGGTTTACAGTTAAATACTACACATGTGTAGTTATTCCCTCATGTCTTCACATCTGGACTCAAGCAAAATTGCTCATTTACTCTAATTTGAAACAATTACAGATTTGTTATGCTTTTATTGCAAAAAAGTTTGAAATGACTAAAAACTTTAACTTAAACTATTTAAAATTACAGTACTTTATTCAAACGGTTTAACAACTAGGAAATATAAAACAAAAATGCTGCAGCTCTTTCACTAAACTTACTGTTCAGTTTTGCATGAGTTTAATTCCAAGAGAGCTGTCCCATTAATTTATTTTACTATATTAATCAGGGGAAAAAAAATCAGCTCTGAGCTTGTTGTTCCGTTTTTTTAAATGTAGTTCATTTACACCTTAGGGCCACCGTAAATGTAGTAACGATAATGAAACAATGAGTACCTTGTGGATGCCTGACCTTTTGAGACCATCTGTATTGTTAATGGACTTTAATGGCAATTTAATGGACAATGTTGGCTGGTTCTATGAAAAAGCAGGATAGTGAAAGCTCCCAGGACTCAACAAGCAGAAGTGTTAGCAAAGGTTGGTGCATTTGAAAGCTGTATTTGACAATCACTGTGCCCACATGAACCTTAATCTCAAACCAAATAAGCTGAACACTGAGGATGTGCTGTTCTTCCACAGTTTGAAGGATTTGTTCTGTGTGTCTTTAAAAAAAATGCTGAATTGTTAATGGCAGGATGAAGCAGCTGTTTAACTCATTAGGAGAAAGAAAATGACATAAGCCATTTCCATCGTTTTTAGGGTTTTAATTAAAAAAGTTATAAGATCATATTTATTTGCCACATTTAGATATTTCATTTAGGTTTAGTCTGTGGGTTATTTTTGAGTTTAGCAGTCTTTCATTCCATACCATTTTATTTACAGAGCACTTCAAACAGCGACAAGGCCAACCAACGTGCTGTACAAACAAACAAACAAACAAACAAACAAACAAACAAACAAACAAACAAACAAACAAACAACAGGCAACACATAGGCAACATACAAAATGAAGTACAAAAAAAAAAAAGACATGGCCTGAATAAAGGATGACAATCAGTGTGCATTAATAGATATCTATATAATATGCATCTCTCTCTCTCTCTCTCTCTCTCT